>BGNK01001444.1:72645-108987 GCA_003297005.1 Symbiodinium sp. clade A Y106 | reverse complement strand
CCCCCCCCCCGACACGCCCGCTCATTTGGCGATTCCAGTTCATCACATATCTTAAACACGCCCCGCTTACTTGGCGAATCCGGTTCATCTTTTATCTTAAACATGCTCCCTCTTTGACGAATCCCGTTCCTCAGAAAACTACAACATGCCTTCTCATTTGGTCATTTGGTGTCTCCTGTTCATAATATATCTTACACACGCCCCTTCATTTGGCAATTCCGGCTCCTCATATATCTTAAACACGTTTGGCCATTCCGGCTGAACCTATATCTTAAAACAAGCCTCATAGGCGTTTTCAGTCCATCATATATCTTAAGCGCGCCCCCTCATTTGGCGACTCCGTTTCATCATGTCTTTTTTTTTTCCTGCGTTCCTTCCTTGCTTCCTTCCGTACTTTCTTACTTCCTTTCTCCCTTCCGTGCTTTCTCCCTTCCTTCCTTTCTTCCTTCCTTCCTGCGTTCCTTCCTTCCTTTCTGTCCCTCCTTCCGGGTTCCTGGCTTCTTTCTTTCCTTCCTGCCTTCCTTTCTTCCGAACTTCCTTCCTCCCTCCCTTCCTTCATTTCTTTTCTTCCTTTCTTCCCTCTTCTTGCTGTGTTCTGTTTTTTTGATCGTAAATTCAACATTTTTGATCCTAATTTCAGTTTTTCTTGATCCTAATTTCGTTTTTTGTTGTTTACCCTTTCTTCCTTCCGGCCTTTCATTCTTCCGCGCTTTGTCCTGCCTTCCTTTATTCCTTTCTTTGCTTTTTTGTCTTCCTGCGTCCTTGCTTCTGCCTTCCTTCCTTCCGTGCTTTCTTACTTGCTTTCCTTCCGTGCCTTCTGCCTTCCTTCCTTCCTTTCTTCCTTCCTTCATTCTTTCTTCCCTCCCCTTCGGCCAGGAAAACAAGTAGCAAAACAAGTGTACTTACACGAGAACACCAAACTCCAAGCCCAACTACCAAAAAACCAAGGCCAACATCCAAAACCTCAAGCGCTTAAAACCCAAAAAACCCAAAGCCTAGAACCCAAAACCCTGCCCCAAACCTAAATCCTGAGCCAGAAACCCAAAACTCCGAGCCAAACCCAAAACTCTAAACCCCCAAGCCCCAAAACGCTCAGCCTCTAACCCAAAAACACGAGCCATCCAAACACTCTAAGCCCCAAGAAGCCCAAAAACCAAGCTCCAACCCCGAAACACTCGACCCAAACCGCGAAACCCAGCCCAAACACAAAGCCCTTTCTCTGAACACCCAAAAACCCTGAGACCTCCAGCCCAAAGCTCAGCTCCCTTCCCAGCCGTTTCAGCCTAAACCAAATTTCCGAAGCTCGAAACCGAACGCTAACAAAACTGAAAAAATTTCACCCCAAACCCAAACTCCAAAGCCCAACAACTAAAGACTGTTGGTGCAATGTGTTTGAAGGTTTCTGCGTTGGTAGAAAGAAACAGGCAAAAAAAATCTTGATTAGGTGGGCAAGAGTTTTATGTTTGAGCTGAAGGTTTTGGATATTTGGAGTTTAGAGTTTGCAAGTGTTTTGGGTTTAGGACTTCCGGTTTGGACTTGCAAGGTTGTTTGGGTTCAAAGGTTTTGGAAATCAACGACCTCAAAAAAAGAATGTTTCGGCTCTAGATCAACTCTAAGTTCCCCCATGGCGCAAGACCTGCTTCTGTTGTAGCTGGCAAAGTGTAGGATATTTCTGGCCGCGGTGAGAACATGCCAAGGCAAGAGCTACTTGGGTGTGATTCGCCGAGGCTTCTATGCAGTGGACAAGATTAGTGTCTGCTACTTGGTTGGTGTCCATCCAACACTTGCAATCGCTTGTAACATCTGCAAGGCACACTCCCGGGGAACCAGACCAAAGCTTCAAGGCCACGTGCCTGCCCGCTGAGCGCAATCGTGCCCACTCCCTTATTCCTTCCCATTGGTCTGCGTGCGCATCGATTATTGGTTCTTTCGCCCGAAAATTTCAGACAAGCCTATCGGAGCTCGACGATTGTGGACTCTCTCGCAACCCTCACTCTGCTCACTCCGCTATGCGCCACTCTCCGCTCACTCCGCTCCGCTTCGCGCCACTCACTCCGCTCACTCCGCTTCGCTCCCTTCGCTCCGTTCGCTCTACTCCGCTCGCTTTGCTCCGCTCCGCTCACTTCTCTGCTCCCAGGCATGTTTGACGGCGAAATTGTGGCATTCCTTCGGCACGGCGCATATCTTCCATCGAAGTTGCATTATTACCTGCTCTAGCAGCATCTTGCGTGGAGATCGCACTGTTCCACAGTTCCAGGCTGTGTGACAGCGAAATCTGGCGTTTTACAGCACGCCGTCCATCGTAACGTGCTTTAGGCGCGTTAAGGTCGATTTGGCTGGCATTTGCAAGGGAAAACTCGAAAATCGTAACGTGCTTTGTGCGAGAAACACTGGAAGATGTTATTTGGACGCACAAAGCACGTTACTATTTTAGGTTTCGCCTGGCAAATGCCAGCAAGAATGATTATAACGCGCCTAAAAGCAAGTTATGAATGTGCGCCGTGCTACTGTAAAATGCCCAAAATCGTTCTGCTCTGTCTCTCCCGCTGTGGCGCAATGCGCATTATCCATTAGAAATAGCATTTTTGCCCACTCCCCTGGTTGGTTCTACGATATGGCAAAAGAAGTAGATTGGTCTTGAAACTGACCAGAACAATGCTTTTCGAGAGGTGGAAAAGTGAATTGCCTTGTGGCTTTGGGAGTCCATAAAATCACAGACTCTCTGCATAACGTGTTAAAAAACAGAAAAACTTTTTTCAGTGCAGCGTTAAGTTCATGGTCCGCTGAATCTTGCACATCGCAAAGTCTGCTTTTAGGGTCTGAAAAATCAAAGGACCTCCCGATGTTCCTCGTCTTTGATGTTTCTATCTTTTCGTCCTCCTTGGTTCTCAAGGCATTCTCGGATTTGTCCACCCTTCACCATAAGCAAGAAAGCCGGCTGAGAACATAACTACGCTTGCAGCACGAAATGCATTATTCAAGCCTAGAAAAATGCATTTGCAACCTAAATTTGCAAGGACACTAACATGAGTCCAAAAATATCTCTGCTGTTCTTTGCTGTAGTCTTGTCGGAAATGCTGCCTCGGAGTCTTTTGATCCGCAAAACCGACCAGAGTTCAACTTGGCGGAGAAGTCCAGGCAAATGCATTTCCAGCTCTAGTGGTCAGTCTCAGCACCAATCTATTTTCGGTTTTTTAAATTTGATTTCGTGGTGTTGGGTTGTCAGCGGTGTGGACATATTGCAGGCCAGATTGCACCACGGGCTTCACAATGTGCTTAGCGGCACAGAACAAACAAGAAAAGCAACACGTCAAAACGGCTACAACAATATGATTTTTTGCGCGGCTTGATTTTCCCATCGGCACGACACCATAACAAACACTGTACTCTTGCAAGTGTTTCTCCTATCTTCTACGTCCATACTGTTTGGGGTCTTTTGCCGGCACTAATTCGCTATATTCCCCTAATACGCTTGGGTGTCGCTTTCAGAAGACGTTTCATTTGTGATTTTTTTCATTTTTTCACCCGCATAAGGTTTTTTTCGTGTGGCTTTCTCCTTTGTGTGTGATGGACAGGACGTTTGTCTTCAAGTTGTCGCGGCATGTGAGCGGGTAGTTTGCAGTTTCACAAAGCAGCGGTTTAGGGGGGCAGCGCCCGTTTGCAAAACTTTCCAAATTTGTTTCTTTGCTAAATCGCCCTAATACGTCTGGCTTTCGTCTTCAGAAGATATTTTCTATGTTCACTTTTAACTTCTTAAAAGCGTTCTCGTGTGGCTTTCTTCTTTATGCGTGATGGAAAGGACGTTTTTATTCGTTTTTTCGCGGCATACGAGCGCGGAGTCTGCAGTTTGAAAAAAACCGGGGTGCAAATGCCTTGCCCAGTGTGACGCGCATTTGGGCGATGTCCGCACATAGGGCACTCGTAATCGAGAGTCGTCGTTGCCAAGCGGAAGAAGGGCTACAGCAATATGCTTGGACGATGAGCAGTCGAGACATGTCAAGAATAGAAGGAGGGCCGTTCGACAGAGCTTTCTTGGACGCTTCCTTTGGGATGTGATGGCCACTTTAAAATCAGCTGATTGGCGTCTGTGCTCGGCATCAAAAAGCGCTTGGCAGCGACACGGATGAGTTTTGGTGCTGTGCTTGTGCTCGTGTGTCCCCACGTGTCCACGCTCAATTGATCATATTGACACATGTTGACACCAGCAGCACAACTTGTTTGTTCGTCTGTAGCATTTCGGCTCCCGGGCTGTCCAGCATCACCCACTCGCGGCTAGCTTTTGTGACCAGATGAGGCTGATTGCGGTGGTGGCCGCGATTGCAGTACATGGGACGGCAGCACAGACTCTTGAAGTCCATGGCAGTGGCACAACGAACCCCTCGAAGTTCTTCTGGGATATCATGGACGGCTTTATGGCCATGACGCGCCGAGACATCCGTCTAACTTACCGTGCTGTGGGAAGCAGCACCGGGCAGAGGGAGTTCACGCAAAGCTCCGACAACGACTACACGGCGGGTTTGACGGACTTCGGCTCTGGAGACATCCCCATGACGAACGCTCGTTGGCAAGGCCTGCAGACTGCCGGGAGGGGCGCAGTTCATGTTCCCTTCGCCTTGGGAGCCATCGGCATTTTCCATTCCGTGCCAGAAGGTGAAGTTGGTGCCCAGGGTCTGAAGCTGAAGCCTTGCGTTTTGGCAAAGATTTTCAGCGGCGCGATCACGGAGTGGACCGACCCGGAGATTGCCGTCGACAATCCCGGAATGGCCGGCATCCCGGCGGGGACCAAAATCCAGGTCGGGCACCGAAACCTGGGCTCAAGCAGTACCTCGGGCGTGTCGGGGTACCTGGTCGCTGCCACGGCGGCTGCTGGCTGCACCACCGACTGGACGCTGGGCTCGGGTTCTACGTTGACCTGGCCAACGGCACCCACTCACACCAACTTCCATCCAGTGGAGGGCTCGGGTGGGATGACAGATCACATCGCCTCGACGAAGTATGCCATCGGATACATTGATGCAGGCCACGGCCACCAGCGGGGCTTCTCGGAGGTCCATTTACAAAACCCTGCCGGAACATGGCTGACGTCTAAGATGGCTATGGAGAGCGGTGCTTCGCCTGCGCAGAACGGCATCGCAGCTGCCGGATCTCAAGCAGTCACTGCCGGCACCATTCCTGCAGATGCCGCCGCCGACTGGAGTGCCGTGAACCTGTACAACCAAGGTGGCACCGACACGTGGCCTATCGTACTAGTCTCCTACATCTACGTGACAACGGACATGTCTTCTTGGTCAGTCGACAAGGCATCCTTGTTGAAGGCCTTCGTCGACTACGTCACTGATGCAACAAAAGGCCAGGCATTGCTTGCAGAATACTCCTTCAACCCTGTACCGTCGCAGATGAACACCTGGGCGACGGTCTGGTCTTCCAAGATCACAAAGCCTGTCGGCTATTCTGACGTGTTTTCTTTCGAGGACTCGACCAATTCTTGGACGGGGCAGGGACTGAACGTCATCAGCGTGAAGAGGAACACATACACGCTTTGGAGGGCCCACGAGCTTGAGCTAGCAAACGAGGCCCTCGAGGCACGTGTCCAAGCACTCGAACAACACTTGGATGACTTTGGCGTGGTCCCACTGCACGGCAGTGGCACCACCAACCCACGCAACTGGTTTGCCCAGGTGATGAAGCAGATGGAGCACCGTGCCCGCGCTCCCCTTCTCCTGACCTACCGGGCAGTGGGCAGTAGCACTGGCCAAAAGGAGTTCACAGGCCAGGCGAGCTCTGGATGGGCGAGCTACAACCACTTCGGTGCCGGGGACATTCCCATGACGCAGGAACGTTTCGATTCAATGGCCGCTCAAGGAATCACGATGTTGCATTTGCCCTTTGCTCTCAGTGCGATCGGCATCTTCCACAGCGTGCCTGCAGGTGAACTGGGCTCCGCTTCACTGCAGCTCCCAGACTGCTTGCTCGCTCGTGTCTTCGGTGGTGACATCACCACCTGGGACCACCCGGACATTAAGGCAGTTAATCCTGGACTGACTGTACCTGCAGGCACGGTCATCAAGGTTGGCCACCGGACTGCAGGATCTAGCAGCACCACTGGTTTGACGTCGTACCTCAAGCAGAAGTGCGAAGGCACTGGCTGGACCCTTGGATCTGGCTCCACCGTCACATGGCCTACAACTTCTGGCTTTACCCCCGTGCAAGGGTCCCAGGGCATGCAGCAGCACATCTCTGAAACGCCGTATGCCATTGGCTACTTGGATGCAGGCCACGGGCATCAGTACGGCTTCAGCGAGATTGCTCTCAAGAACAAAGCCGGCCGAACCCGCACATCGAAGGAGTCCATGGCACTGTCGCCATCCGGCGTGCAAGAGGCCGGCACGCAGGGAGTGAACTCCGGGACATTCCCCAGCTTGCCAAACGTAGACTGGAGTGCCGTGAACCTTTACGACATGGAAGGCGACAACACTTGGCCCATCGTGCTTGTGAGCTACCTCTACGTCCGGAAAGATCAGACCAAGACGAATCCGAAGACTGCTGCCGCGTTACAGGCCTTCTTGCAGGTTATTTTGAGCGACGACGAAGGCCTGGCCGCAGAGTTCTTGTTCACTCCTCCAAGTGCTGCGGTGAAGGCAGTCGCTCAAGCAGGCGCAGATCAGATCCTGTACCCTGCCGGCATGAAGAGCTTCGCTTTCGAGTCAAGCACGGCGGCTTACACCGGAATGGGTGACAACATCATCAGTGTGAAGCGCACTGCCTTCGATGACTACCAGCGCGACCTTTTGTTCAAGGAGGTCGATGCCATGAAGTCGCAACTCGCGCAGCTCGCACAGCCTTCTCCGCAAGAGGGAACCGCCACCCCAAGTGAAGACTCTACGGGGACAGCTGCCTTGGCAGTTGCCATCATTGCTGCCGTCCTCGCCGCGATGGCCTTGCTGGTTGGTTGCTTCGCTTACTCCAAGGGTCGAAGTGCAGCAGCTGGGGCCAGTGGGACGATGCTGGGACGCCCTGAGGTTTGAGCGAGCCGATGATGCAGTTCTCCTGAAGGGTTTGGGGTGTCCAAAGGCGTGTAGGAATCTAGATATTCAGTGAATGTCTTGATGAAGTTCATATGATCAAGCTGCAGCACCAAGCTGGACCCCGTTTTTTCTCGGCTGGAGGTTCGTAGACCGGCCGTTATGCGCGGCGTGCTTGCCGCAGTGCGTCGTACAGTTGTGGCGCCCGTTTTCTCGACTGCCTCCGCAAAGTGGTGGCAGTCGAATCCAAGAGGCTTTCGCTGGATCGAGCGAGACTCTGCCACCCCGAAGAGTTGACTTGAATCGCTGCCGCCATCGAACGCCGGCCGGCAGACCTCATTAGACGACGCCTTCCAAAGCAGAGAGACAAACATGGCGAGCGGTTACACGCGCTGCAAAATTTCGTCATACTAGAAATTGAAAATCTGTAATAAACTAATTTTTTCTTGACTTATCGATAGTCATAGAATCATACGAGCCACATGCACTTGTGCATCGCGTATTGTGATGCGACTGTCATCATAGAGCATGATATACGAAAGAGCATGCTCGTGCATTAAGAGCCATGTCACCATGTCCCCTCCCTCTTGAGTTACATGTGATCGGCATTCGAATGCCGTTACTCTCAAAGGGTGGGTGGGTGGGAAATGTTTGCNTCACCATGTCCCCTCCCTCTTGAGTTACATGTGATCGGCATTCGAATGCCGTTACTCTCAAAGGGTGGGTGGGTGGGAAATGTTTGCGGATTACGCAAATTCTCCAGCGATTTTCATCTAACGGGGGTTACCCGCAGTCTAATGACGACTGATATGGCCGACTTGCTTCGGCAAAGCACAGCTTCCGGTACCGAGTTCGTGGGGTTACCACAACTCCCTTGGTCTGGGGGTACTGCTGTGGGAAAAATCTTGAATGCTGGAGAAACGATTCCCTGGTTAAGGGGACCCGTAGTTCCGAGGAACCTTCCTGCTTCCTGCCATGTCGTTCCCGAGCTCGAACGTCAAACTATGTCCAGAGTCAAGCAGGTAGTGGCAACGAAAATTCATGTTCAGTTGGAAGGAGACAAAGATATTGAAAGGGCCCGGGCACTCAAAAAGCTATGTGACTTGATCCTATATGTCGGCAGAGATTCTGTCGTCGGACGTCAGATTCTGGATGCTGGTCAAGGATCCTCTTCCAAAGAACAGCTTGCACAAATCCTATCTGATTGTGTGGCTAGGAAGAGCACATCAACTTTGAAAACCAGGTCTAGCTCGATTGCAATGTATCTGAACTGGCTGCGAGATGAGCTCGGCGAAGGCTGCACTGCCTCTTTCCAGGAATCTCTGGTGTATCGCTATTTGTGTAACTTGAGAGATCGAAATGCGCCAGCTACCAGGGCAAGCACTCTCATGGAATCATTGCGTTTTTGTCATCACTGTCTGGGCTTTTCAGGCCTGAATGATACCATCAACTCCTCGAGATGTTTAGGAGTAGCGCACGCTCTCTATTTGAAGAAAGCGCCAACTTCACAGGCTGTTCCTTTTCCGCCGTGGATGGTGGGATTGTTTGAACTAGCTGCGACATATGCTCTTGACTTGCGGACGAAGGCTGAGGCGGGACTCATCCTGATGGGAATTCATGGCAGGTTCCGCGCTTCTGATCTGAAGTGCATCAAAGCTGGGGCTTTAAAGCCCCATTTGTTGGAATGCGAGCTTCTCGCGACCAAAACGTCAAGTCGCTCAGCAGTCAAAGCCAGGTCATTCTTGCCTGGATGTGTGCTGAGGGTAGGGCTGCTCAACACGGATTGGGTGCGTGAGTTTCTGGGGGCACGCAGACGCTTGGGACTTCCTGAGGTGCCTGGCAAGCAACATGTGCNGGATTGGGTGCGTGAGTTTCTGGGGGCACGCAGACGCTTGGGACTTCCTGAGGTGCCTGGCAAGCAACATGTGCGTGACACCAACGATACAAGTTTTGTGATGCTACCTTCTGCAGCATATGTTGAGGGAGATGTGATGGGCATGAGTTCTACTGAAATCACTTCGACGATGCACCGGATTCTAGGCCACGTGTTACCACATCATACGTTCTCCGACTTCACCTCTCACTCGATGAAAGCCACTTGGCTTTCAACTTATAACCAGTGGGAGAACGACTATGACACTNTGACACCAACGATACAAGTTTTGTGATGCTACCTTCTGCAGCATGTGTTGAGGGAGATGTGATGGGCATGAGTTCTACTGAAATCACTTCGGCGATGCACCGGATTCTAGGCCACGTGTTACCACATCATACGTTCTCCGACTTCACCTCTCACTCGATGAAAGCCACTTGGCTTTCAACTTATAACCAGTGGGAGAACGACTATGACACTNCGATGCACCGGATTCTAGGCCACGTGTTACCACATCATACGTTCTCCGACTTCACCTCTCACTCGATGAAAGCCACTTGGCTTTCAACTTATAACCAGTGGGAGAACGACTATGACACTCAGTGTCTCCTGGGCTACCACATGGTCAAAGGCAGACACTCTGCCGTGACATACTCCAGACAAGCGCTGGCAATTCCCATGAGAAGGCTAGACAAGATGATCTCGGAGATACGCTCAGGCGTTTTTGACCCTTGTGCTGGGCCTGGGGCACTCTTCCCTAGCACTACGGCCGTGAAAGAACTCAAAACTCAGATCGAGAACGAGTGTGGCATGAACATAGGGGAGATCGTTGCAGCGTTTGGAGGGACCTTACCTGAGACTGATCCCTCCAGCTGGTCTCCTCTCTCCGCGGTGTCAAGCGAGGACTTGTGTGCAGTTTCGGAAGGTGAAGGAGAGCACGAACCTGAGCGTGATCATGATGAAGATGCTTCCTCGTCAAGCTGTCGATCTAGCAGTAGTTCGAGTGAGTCGACGGATGAAGCGACTCACGCCATGATTCAGTCCACACACCTGGGTGACAGGGTGCGGGATGTAGCGCGCCACTCGGCACTCACCATGGTGTTCCGCCACAAATCTAGACGCACACTACATTATGCACATGTTGAGGATGACTCAAAATTGGCCTGCGGAAGGAATAAAACTTCTGCTTTCAAGCAGTTCACGGGTGACGTTGAACTGGCCTGGCCAAAGTGCAAAGTGTGCTTCGGAGTCTAGATGCTTGTTGGCCTGACTTGGGTTCCTTTGCGTTTTGAACTTATGGTCGGCATGTGAATGGTGAGTGTCGAAGGCGTGACATGATGTGTGTGCCTGATTGCTCTGCGTGCAAAAGAGTCAGGTCATGCAGGTTGCGCGTTGATTGCAACCTGTTGTATGCGATGCAAGGGTGACTGTGCGTCGACTGGTTAGTTCTGCAGGTTTGATTGCTCAGGTTCTGCGCCCAAGACTGTGTGTTTGATCTGATCTGCTTCACATGTTGGATTCGAAGGCGGCCTTCCATGCGAGGGCGAAGGAGATCGGCATCAACAGTGCTGAGCTCGATGTGTTGAAGGCTGATGGTCACGATACCTTCGGCACGTTCGCTTTTGCATGCAATTACGTTCCTGGTCAATCGGATGAAACTCCCCTTCTTGAACTGGCTGCGAAGATCACTGGAGTCAATCCGGCTCCATCGGGAAGACTTCCGTTTATCCGCAGGCTGGTCTTCGAAGCATACACTATGGCAGCGGCGGACTTAAGGTCCAGGGTGGAGCGAAAGGACGACGACGCTCCGCGGAAGCTTGCGGTTGCGGAACGCGCTGCCCGACATTCGGAACAAGTCACCAGACTCAGAGGTTTGAGCTTGAGAGGGGAGTTGGAGCCATCAAACGCATTGGTCGACTTGGTGACTCAGCAGGTAGAAGATAACCAGCTCAAATATGTGCGCTGGGAACAGTGCACAAAGCGTGACCAGGAGCTGATGGGTATCAAGACCGATCCAGTGTGGAAGCCGGATTCAAGCGGTGTCATCAAGGAGGTTAAAATTCCATCGGACATAAAAGCGGATTTGACTTCAGATCTGATGCTCAAGTGGGCTTTGCAAAGACGATCATTAGCATATGATCAGACTCGGATCATTGAGTACGATGTGTTGGAAGAGTGGTCGCAAGTTCTTTTGGACGCTTATGTGCAACCGGTTCCGGAAGGTTACTCACAGGTCACCATTGAGCAGATCCACAAGGCAGACCTAGAGCTCTTCAAGCATATGATGCGCGCGACCAGGAACGGCATCAAAATTCAAAGCGATGGTACCAAACCTTTGGAAGATGCCTTCCGCACGGCCAAGGTAGCCCCAGAGGTACGCCTCATTCTTCAGCCACTTCAATCTGCAAACGCATCGGGTTTGAAACGCAAGGCGGCAGACATTGATGACGCTGATAAACGAGGCAAGTCCTCATCAGCAGAAGAACGGTACCAAAGGCAGATTAAGAACCTCCAGGGGCAGGTGCGCAACCTCCAAGCGAAGGCCAAGGGTAAGGGCAAAGCGAAGGGAGGCTTGGATAAGACAATCCGGATGCCGAAGAAGTTGATTGGGCAGTCGCCGGTCAATGCGGACGGAGAGAACATTTGCTTCGACTTCCACTTGGGAGGTTGTGATAAGGCTCAGCCCGGGCAGCGATGCCCAAAGGGGTGGCATGTCTGCTGCAAACCCGGTTGTTTCAAGCCTCACCGATTATCCGAGCACGACCAAGCGTCTTGACTAGGCGCAACGAGTGCTAAGTCTTCTCCGCTGAGCCGCGGACCACTCGAGGCTGTTAAGGCCTCCACGCCCAGTGAATCATTGGGCTGCCACTACGATCTCTGTACAGCCAGTTCTTCCGCTTCAGCTTTCACTCGTGAGGAGTGTCGGCATAAGTCTTCGGTTAGTTTTCCTACCTCGTCCTTGCAACGACGTCCACATTTGGGTGCCGAAACCTCTGCTGCTTCCGTGAAGGGTGCCTGCCCAAAACCGTATTCAGGTATGCAGCTGTCCCAATTGTGCTGTCTTGAGCTGTGCGCCGGCGCAGGTCGGCTTTCGTCCCATCTCCGTCAATCTGGCTTCATCACTGTGTCCGTGGATCATGTGGCGAAGCGTGCAAAGCCTTTGCACAAATCATTGCGGTTGGATCTCAGCAAGCCGTCCAGCGCCGTATTGCTCCGAGATCTTTTTGCCTCTCACACGGTGTGTTATGTCCATGCGGCACTGCCGTATGGTACTTGCAAACGCTCGCGCTCGGCCGTGCTCCCGAAGCATCTTCGGCTGTGCAAAGTGTCCAAGGCAAGGGCGCTTCGTTCCATTTCTTGCCCTGAAGGTGTTCCAGACATGAACAAGGAAGAGCGTTTGCGGGTGCAGTGTGCCAATCAGATATTCCGCAATGTGTGCAGCTTCATGTCCTTGTGCTGCTTGTCCAACGTCAGAACCTCGTTGGAGAATCCGTCCAACTCGTTGTTGTGGCATGTTCCTTGCATCAAGAAGCTTGTTGAGAGGTTCGGGCTTTTCGAGGTCAAATTTCAGCAATGCATGTGGGGTGGCAGCACCGCTAAATGGACCACCATATTGACGAATTGCCCTGAACTTGCTTGCCTTGCGAAGTCTTGCGACGGTGACCACGTACACCGTTCATCTGCAGCTCGGAGAGATGCGCAAGGTAAAGATGCGGCCGCTTATCCACCCAAGTTGTGTGCTGCAATTGCTGATGCCATTTCCTTGGCAGTTCGTTCCGACGGTGCTGTGGGTGATGCGGTCGAGTCAAACGCTCCTTCGGCATCTCCCAAGTTGCAGCAGCAGGTTGATGCAAACAAACAACCCCGAGGCGACAAGCTCCCACCTGTCATCTCGGAAGTGGTCGACTGCCGGTGGCTGCGATGGGGCGATAGTAAACCGCCTCAAGCCAGTTTCAAACTTGATCAACACATGTGTACCACGTTGGGCGTGCCCTTTCCGTCTAAAGTGCTGAGGTGGCGTGTCTTAGAAGGGTGTCCCGCGAGCTCCTCAGCATCTTCAGGCTTGAAGTCAGCCGGTTACGAAGTGTATGTCGGGACCTACCGCTCCCCGCAACAGTTCGTTGAAGAGGCATTGTTGCTCCAGCACCCTTTTGATTCTGATGTGTCTATCTGCGATGACTTGAAAGTTGCGATCTTCAGATTACTTACTCTGGGACCTTCGGCCGTTCGCGCAGAGCAAACGGCCATGCTGGATCATTACACCCAGCGTGCTCAGGAGCTGGAATCAAAGGAGAAATTACTCCACGAGCAACTAAGCGAGAGCAGGCAGCGTGTAGTCTTGGGCAAGCGTTTCCTGCTTTTGAGTGAAATGGCAAGAGATGCGGGCATTCGTGACCCGGAGCTCTGCCGTTGTCAGGTTGTCGGGACAAGCCTGGTCGGCGAGCAACCGCCTTGTCCGTTGTTTGCCGAATGTCGCAGGGATGCTACCCTTTCTGTTCCTCAGCTCATGCATGCCTCCAAGTGGTCTCGCGCCGCATGTAATGAGAGGTCAGATGCTGTCGATGACAGCCTTGCGTCACACCTCTGGGACGAAGCGCTCCGTGAAGTCGAGGCAGGTTGGTTGCAAGGACCCCTGAGCGAGGCTCAGGTCTCGGAATTACTAGGCCCGTTATTTGTGGTCAGCCCCAGGTTCGGCCTGAGGCAGCATGACAAAATCAGGGCGATTGACGACTTGAGTTGCTCATTGGTCAACATGGCTTTCGCATCGACCAGCAAGTTGGAGCTTGGTGGAGTCGATGATGTTGCAGTGCTTGCTCGTACAATTCTGGAGTGCATCCGCGACGATCGCAGCGTCCGTGTAAAGTTGAGTGGTGGCCCTGAACTTGTAGGAGTTCTCTCTGAGGAGCTGTCACTGCAAGACGCTAGGTGCCTCGTCGGCCGCACACTTGACCTTGAGCATGCCTACAAGCAATGCTTGGTTTCGTTGGCATCACTCTGGGCTTCTGTGTTAGGCATTGTCGGTCCGAGCGGATCCCGGGAGCTCTTCATTTCGCACGTTTTACCGTTCGGAGCTTGCGCCTCCGTCTATTCGTTCAATCGTGTTGCGAGAGCACTGCATATCATCGGGATTCGCTTGTTTGGCTTGATATGGTGCAACTACTACGACGACTTTCCTCATCTGAGCTTGGAGTGTTCGGGCGCCTCCGATCATGGAGTTGCCGAGTCCTTCCTTGCTTTGGTTGGCTGGAGGTACTCAACCAAAGAGAAGAAGAGGCAACCGTTCAAGCGATGCTTTGATGCTCTTGGTGTTACATTTGATTTCGAGTGCAGTGATCAGGGTGTGATTGTAGTTAAGAACAAGGTTGGTCGTGTTGAGCAAATCGTCGATGAAATCGACGTTGCATTGTCCAAGGGTTGTTTGACGCAGCCGCATGCTGCATCGTTGATGGGGAGACTTCACTTCGCAGAGTCTCAGTTGTTCGGCCGCGCGACCCTCCATCGTATGCGCATGTGTCATGCTCGTGCCTCTGGAAGTGAGTCGGGTACCTCAATCAGCGTGCGCATGTCCGAGGAGCTTCATTGGGCCAAGTCCTTCTTGGCCAACTGTCCCCCGAGACAAGTGCGTACGCGTACAGCAGGTTGCCCGGCAGTGATCTTCACAGATGCGTCGCTTGAGGATCAACAGTCAGTTGCATCAGTTGGGGGCGTGTTCTACCAATATCGTGCCGAGAGCTCCGTGCAGGCTGCTCCATGCTTCTTTTCTGCAGCGGTGCCGTCCAACGCGTTGCAGTGTTTGCAAAGGGATACGAAGCATGTGATTGCTGCGCTTGAAATGCTGGCAGTCGTCATTGCAGTGCAGATGTGGGGACCACTTTTATCGTCCAAGAGGTGTTTCTTCTTTGTCGATAACGACTCCGCACGTGGAGCACTGATAGCCTGCTACTCGCCATCACTGCAGCTGGGCAGACTGGTGACTGTGTGGAGTGAGCTCTCCACGGCTAGGTCTTTGTTTCCCTGGGTTTGTAGGGTTCCCAGTCCAAGCAACATCGCCGACGCTCCTTCACGAGGGTGTGTTACTGACCTGGTGAAACTAGGTGCCTCACAGCATCAAGTCTGCTGGGACATAGTTTTGGGATGGCTGCATGGGGAGTAGATTTATATCTTCTTCCAGAATCAATGTCGAAGGATATGCTTCACATGCGATGTGCATACGAACGTGATTCAAATGGGGATGCCTTGCACGTTTTGTTTGCACTCCTTTTTCCCAAGGGTGGTGCGAGCAGGATGTTGCCGAGGGGTGACCTCCAGGCACATGCAGCCTCCCTCATTCTGAGGACGGAATACAACTACCGAGGTATGCCCCATTTCAAGAAACAAGGCCGCTGCGAAGTGATCAGCGTTTCTTGCATGCAGGCTTGTCGGCGGAGCGTTTGTATGAATGCGGGGTCTTAATGCTGATGACAGTTAAAGCACAAGAGCCACATGCACTTGTGCATCGTGCATTGTGATGCGACTGTCATCATAGAGCATGATATGCGAAAGAGCATGCTCGTGCATTAAGAGCCATGTCACCATGTCCCCTCCCTCTTGAGTTACATGTGATCGGCATTCGAATGCCGTTACTCTCAAAGGGTGGGTGGGTGGGAAATGTTTGCGGATTACGCAAATTCTCCAGCGATTTTCATCTCCCTCCCTTACCCGCCCGAAAATCGGGGGATGCCTTGCACGTTTTGTTTGCACTCCTTTTTCCCAAGGGTGGTGCGAGCAGGATGTTGCCGAGGGGTGACCTCCAGGCACATGCAGCCTCCCTCATTCTGAGGACGGAATACAANCTCCTTTTTCCCAAGGGTGGTGCGAGCAGGATGTTGCCGAGGGGTGACCTCCAGGCACATGCAGCCTCCCTCATTCTGAGGACGGAATACAACTACCGAGGTATGCCCCATTTCAAGAACGCTGCGAAGTGATCAGCGTTTCTTGCATGTAGGCTTGTCGGCGGAGCGTTTGT
The DNA here is from genome assembly GCA_003297005.1 of Symbiodinium sp. clade A Y106. Taxonomy (NCBI): domain Eukaryota; class Dinophyceae; order Suessiales; family Symbiodiniaceae; genus Symbiodinium; species Symbiodinium sp. clade A. Next base: position 93,086 of record BGNK01001444.1, on the reverse strand, counting down.
ATGAATGCGGGGTCTTAATGCTGATGACAGTTAAAGCACAATGTGCCTCTGCGACCCCAAGGTCAGGCACGTCCAACCTGATATCGACCGAGAAACTCTCTGGAGAAACCGGAGGGAAACCTTGGAAAAGGTGGACACGCATGGCAAACGCATTCAGCAGGACCGAGCCTGAGCTGCTGAGACCAAGCCCATTCTGTTCCGAGAGCAATCTTGACCGGCAAGCTGTTGAGGCACTTCAGGATTCCTTGCGGGCACGCAAAGATCTTCGAACTTGCGTTGCATGCTCACGCTTGAACTTGTCATGCTAGGCTGCAGCTCAATCTACCCAGCCGATTGATCCGTTTGGAGGTTCAACTGCTCAAGGAAACGATGACAGAGAAGCCCGACACTGACAAGAAGAAGCCGCGTGTGGCAGCCAAGGCCCCGCATGAGGATGCTGGTTGATCGTGTTTGCACTGAAACCGCCGTGCGAAGCTAATGGGTTGATAGTAAGAGCAGCAAAATCTGCCGTCCAGGAGCGCAAGTGCTCATGGTCTTCCGGCCGCCTCGATACCATCAAGAAGAAGCTGGACTGGATGATAGGGCACAACATAGTCGCAGGATTCGCTGTTGCAGCTGCTGGTGTTTTGAGCTGACCGGCTTGGCAGGAAGAGTATATCCGCACAGGCTCTCTCAGCGACTACGAGGCTCCGTGTTTGCAGTTCCATAATGGCACTGGAGGGCGCCGGCCTCAAAACTAAGGAGGACCGAGATGAGGCTGCCAAGAATCGAAAGTCGCTCATCACATGAATATTCTATGTCCATGTGGGAAAGCCTAGTAGATGTGAATCGGAACCTCGTGGTTGCATCGATTGCACTTCACGCGTTTGGGACGAGAAGTTTAGTCCAATTGAGACAGAGTGTTGAGGTAGCTCGTGCCAGTAAGTGAAGTGCAACCCGATGTCTCACCCTCGGAGACTGGCACTGACCAGTGCCACAGCATTTATTCTTCGACCCGGTGCTTCACCCGTATGTGGAGACCAAATTTTGGGCTCGAGCCCCGAGCCACGAACCAGATCGGGAGCTGATCACAGTTCCAGGACCTGATTATTTAGTCGACGAAGCCAAGACTCCGAAGGAGCTGGCACTTGGATTTTGGATTTTGCGGATGGAAAGACTGGTGACTGGTTACAGCTGCGTGATCTCATGCCTGCCGCACGCTGAAGCCAGGCATGTTTGACTGTTTGACTGAGGATTGCCTCTGCGGTGCGGTGCTATTTACAGCTGATGTAAAACACAACAGCAACAAGCACGAAGAGTGTGCCACGGGAGCATGTGGAGCCTACAGTGATGCCCTAACACGTTTGGTTCGTGAGTTCGCTGTGCACGGCCAATGCTGTTGTTTAACGTAAGAACTGGCAAGTGCCCGGTCCACTACAGTCCGCCGCAGCAATGGGCCGAAGAGGCAAAGCCGCAAGGCTTGCCTGCGCCAGCCTGGCATTGCTGGCACGGGCCTAAGACCCAACATCAGTCTAACTGCGAAGTAGGAGGCAAACAACAACACCAGGGCCGGGCAATGCTCATAACTCCGGCAAGCGACCCCTGCACATCGAGGTTTTGGCGACACTTGCCCTTGAACACGTGCGGGCCTGGACGCTGGCTGCAACCTTAGCGAGTCTGGCGAGTCTGCCGCTTCGAGGGTTTTCCGCCTTTCTCTTCAGGAGGCTGCCAAAGTCAAAGTCCACCTCCAGGAGGCGGAGGAGGAGATCTCCAGCGCAACCCAAGACCTCACCAAGGAGTGTTCCATGAGCCAGGAACGGATTGAACCGTCCTCTGACCTCTGACGCCGAAGCTGATTTCAGGAGCCGGTGACGCCGGAAAGCGTCGCCGTGTGGATGAAGGCTTGATGCACCGGAAGACCAGGACTGGGCTTGCCTTTAAGCTTAGTTTTCGAAAGGTGGTCGGATCGGAGCTGTTACGCGGAGCAGCCGTGGTGGCATTGCCTGTGGGTGCCTTGGTTTCCTGGACTCGACGGCTGCTTTGATAGGCCAAAAATGCTTGATTTGCATTGATGCTGCGGCATGGCTCTAGTTACTGTACCAGTTCAGGCCCGGATGTCGTTGCAGGGTACTTCGGCAGCGCCTGCCATGCTTGTGAACAGCTACGGCTTTGCGTTGCCCGCGCTTACCCGTTCATAGACGTGGCAGGGATAAAGAAAGCATCGAAGCATTTCGTGTCGTTTATTTCTCGCGCCAGGCAGCCCTGCTGCTTCCATTGTCGGCCACCTTGATGCGACATGCCCGGACTGCTCCGAATACCACAATTTCGCAAGCATGTCCGGGCCTTACGGGCTCAACATGGATGACTGAAGTTGAAGACCGCCCCCCTCCAAGCCGCGTGTTGCGACATCTGAGACTGAGGTCAGCTACTTGAGGCCTCAACGGGTGGAGTTTCGATTTTCAAAGTGCCGAAGAGCTTGGACGTGAGGGCATGTGCCACATGTGCCACAGTGCCGCAATATTGCAGGTGCAGTTTCCATGCCCAGAGATGCTGGTGGTGGATTCCGATCGGGCCCCACCCCCACAACACACTGCGATCCAAGAAATGCGTGAGAGCGTGTCAAACAAGCTAGTTCGCGTAGTTCTCAGGTTTTCTGCTGTCACAGGTGGGACTTCAGACTCTCCCCTTGCTGCCTCCACGGCGCCAGTGGGCTGTGTTTGTCAGCCGTTTGCGTCTCAGAACCGGGCTGATACAGTGTGAGTACGGGAGAGCCGGGGCCATGGCATTCCATATGCCATGGGGCGCGTGCCCGATGGAAGGCGCTTTGATGGACACAGCTAGCCAAGCTCAGCTCCTGGCTCTGCTGCTGCGGGAGGCCCTTGATATGCCTTGATCTCGCGGAATTCGATAATTGCCACGGAATTAGGCACCGGGTTGCTTTGCACTTGCAGGTTTTCTTGCTCTCAACTATTCGTGCCCTCTTTTTGAACAAAGCTGTTTTCAGGTTTTAGGTTTGTTGGCTATCCTGCGACTTTGGGGAAGGTCTTTGGGAAGCATACGGTCGATATTCAACATCCTCACGCGTTGCCAAGTCTTGAAGAACATTCTCGCAGGCGTCACTTCAGTACCCGTGGAAGACAATGAAGACATACAAGATGAACAGCGCAGGAAACGAATGCCCCCATCCCCCTGAAGGGTTTTGACAAAAGGATCGGTGGGCTTTCCAGCCTGGCGGATCTGCATCTGCAGTGCTTGGCGACAGAGTCCAGACTGAGCTATTGGTTCTGTAGACTCTGCTTTGTGCCGCAGCTGTCTGCACAGGGTCGGGTCGATGAACTGGCGTTTCCGTCCTCGATCTAGATACCCATCATGGGGTCTGTCGGATCACACATCTGCTGGTTTCTACGCCGGGCATGCGATCCGGAGCAGCGTGTTGAGATGCGATCCTTGGCAGCTCAACCTGTCCCAGCGGCGCAACAGCCACCGACAGGATATACGCCATATGCGGGCCCAAGCCAGGTGGCTACTGGAGTTGCGATTGCGACACCCATAGCCTATGCGTCGGCTGCACCAGTGGAGACGTCGCCGGTGTGCCAGAACGGCTTTCGATGCACACCTCATGCCGCAAGCATTCCAGTCACTGGAATGGCTGTCTCCAGCCGGTCTGTGCCGCAAACTTTATCGCAAGCGCAGGTTCAACTGCCGGGTAAGCGGAAGAGCTTACTCGTTGGTATAAATTATTCTGGCACAGAGGCCGAGCTGTCTGGATGCATTGCAGATGTCAAGAGAATGCAGCCGTTTCTGGCGCAATTCGGCTTTCCCTCTGACCAGCACTGCCAGATGGTGTTGCTCGATGCACCTGGTTGGCCTCACTACCGACGTCCGACCTTGGCCAACATGCGACAAGCCATCCGATGGCTCGTGCATGATGTTCAGACAGGACGTTTGGACGTCCCACCCTTCACTGCAAGCTGATAATGAATCACACGGCTTCGGTTTGCAATTGGTCAGGGTTTCGAGCCGGGACGCCTTCAAAGTATTTCAAAGTGGGGTCCAGGGTCAATAAGGACTGAGAAGCGCAGGGATTGGATTCACTCGGGTTCATGGGTTCCTGTTTGCACACTGAGGTGTCTATATGCTCTAACACTGGACACTTTTCAACATATTCAGGCTATCGCCTGTACAGGTGGAACATGCACATGGGGACAGGAGCCAGGGTATCAGATAGAGTGTGCGAAAATGTCAGTGAAGACCACAGTAGAACAGAGAGATCAGGTTGCATGTCCAAGTGGCAGGGACTAGGGGTCTGTGTCGGCTCAGGGGCGTTTCGAAGTCAAACCTGCCAGCAAGTTTCGAATTCAGCATCTGTTGCACTTGCCGAGTGGAGTGCGGGTCCTGCGTTCTAAGAAGTCAGGAGACGCGTTGTTCTTCCACTACTCCGGGCATGGAGGCCGCGAGCCCTCTGCCTCAGGAGCAGACGGATATGTGGAGACTCTCTGCCCGGAGGCGGGGCGATCCAATGGCTGCAGAAGTGCGGTTTCAGAGCTTGTCGGAGTAGTACACAGCGCCTGGTAGCACGAACTCCAATGAAAGGACTATGACGAAGAGGGAATGCTGCTGGACACAGAACTATTCGAGACACTGGTGCGGCCCTTGCCAAGTGGTTGTCGTCTTACCTGCCTCATGGACTGCTGTCACAGTGGTGGTGTGCCCTTGATTGCACTGAACGGCTTTCATGCCGTGAATATTTGCAAATGCAGCGCGCGAGATGCCCAGGTACTCAACTTGCCTTACCTCTTCACCGGCACTGAAGCCAACCTGAAGCAAGCTTTGGCTGGCAAAGCCGTGTCTCTGGCCCTCTCCAAGGATTGGCTGCGGGATCTGCAGTCTATGCGCTCAGGAAACCCTCTCGGACTTCTGGAAGATGCCGCTAGCATGGGCCTGGGGTTGTGGCGCCTGTGGAAGGAACACCAGGCCACGAAGGGGACGAACGAAGCCGGGTTCTCTACCGACGAAGCTGGCAATGTCGGTCTCGCTGTGGGCGAGGTTGTCGCAATCACCAGATGCCGTTCTGATCAGACGAGTGCAGACGTGGGTAACGTCCAAGCGCAGTTCCACGTCCAGCCGTCCCGGCGCGGGTCAATGCTGATTGGACGGCGACGTTCCGCAACCGGGGCCGCTGGGGGTGCATTGACCTCTGTCTTTATCGAATCGCTGCAGGACCTGGCGGAACACTGCTTGCCTGCTTTGGCGCATCAGGCGTGTATAGCCATGTCTTGCAGGACCAATCAGCGGCTTCCTTCACATATTTGACTCTGCTTGAACGGCGACTTGGGCCCAATTTTTGTGAAGGCTTTCAGGGTCCGGGTCGGGCGTTGTTGGGCAGTTCCGAGCTCACTGAGGATTCGCGCTCGCCTTGATGAGGAGGACTTTGAGCAGGTGCCACAGCTGGCAACATCCCTCCTCATCGAGCTGAGGTGCTTTGGTTCTGCAAGAGATCCAGCAAGCTTCAAGCAACGACAGTCCAAGCAACGTCAAACGCTGCTAGCTAAGTCAAGCATTCTCCTTGACGACGATCTCGCTGCCTGCACAGACCAGTGCTCTTTCAACCGGGACATGCATGGATGGCAGCCCTGGCATCGCATCAGGACCGATAGGACGCAATCGCTGCAGAATATCTGAGCATTTGTTGGAAATGACGTCATGCGATAGTGGCCTTGAGCTTGAATTGACAACGAGCGGACAGCTGCAATTGAACGACGGGTCTTGCACATCGCAAGTGTTTCCCCCGTCCTTATGCAAGTCATCCGACACCCTCGTAGGTCAAGATTCTGTATGTGTGTGTGTGTGGGGCACGCGCGCTACAAAGCCCGAATTTGTTGCGCAGCGAGCCTATCTGATGTCCTTTTAATTGTTCCTGTCAGATCTAGGCGTTCCCCAAAAGCGAGAACCCTTCGAAAGGATCTTCTGCCCTGCTTGCCGGTTTCCTCAGTTCAATGGCATCTGCTCCGCAGGGAGCCGCAATGCTGAATGGAGCTCGAGGCACATTGAGACAGCACCGGCATGAGACCCTGAAAATTGAGAATCACGCCTGAATTCCAAGGCGCCGGCGACGGGGCTTCCACACTCGGAGGGCTGAGTGCAGTGGCACAAGGCTTTGCAGCGTCACAGCTGCTTGGAGGAGGTGGCAGCTGGTGGCAAGGAGGAGGGTTCGAACACCGACCTTCCATCCAAACGGACGGGGCAAGCTCAAGCTCAGGTGCGAGCAGGTCTGATGAGGCCTGGGGCTCCAAACACGCCGGCGGTTTGCCTCTGAGTTTTGCCATGTCGTGCCGTTTGGGCAGGAGGTAGGCCCAGAGCCAAGTGATGACGTGGAGGACGATCTATGGCAGCAATGATGCGGCCCTAGCATGGTTTCAGGAGACATGGGTGCTGCAGCTCGGAACAAATCTTTGTGACAAGGACTGGCTGCCCTCGGAGATCGAAGATGTCGCAGAGGCGGTGATGGACGTTTTCGACGATTGAGCCAAGTGGTGCGCGCGGAGTTGTATAGTGTACACAACGTGTTTAGACAGCTTCTGCGGCCAAAGTGCTGCCGCAGGCCATCGAGTGCAAGACGCGCAGCGATACCATCTAGGGTTCAAGACTCTAGAACTGCGTAAGAGTGGTCGTTGCGAGGCGAGGTGAAAGATTCCCGCGGGAACCCCCATGATACGGATGGACAGCCCCCAGCAGGTAGCACTGGCTTGTCAAGGGCGGCTTGCTTTGGCAGGTGGCACTGCTCCGGATGCGAATCCCACCTCTGCCACAGCTCTGGGCAGTTCTTGCAGCAGTGAAGGGCGAGGCTCTGCCAAAGAAGCCGAGGCACAAGCGACCGTATCCCGAGACCGAATGACGATGGGGCTTCCTTGGGCTTAGACGGGTGAAACCTGCACACATCTTGCGACAAGGCACCCGCACTCCAAGACACGCAAGAAGAAGCCCAGCCAGCTTCCCGCTCACATCAAGGTCTTGCTTCTGGATCTCTGAGCCTTTGCTGAGTTTCCCGCTCCGCAGGAGCTTTGCCGAGTCCACCGAGGGCTGAGCGAGATTCAAGCACGGCAGCGGACTTGGACAGCTCAAAGCTCCCAGTTGGAGTCTGCCATGCTCTGAATGCCAAGGCATGATCAGTTGCCTCTCCCTCTCCAGATCTCGGTCAGACAAGCAGCACAGTATTTGCTATTACCGGGCGCACCTCGGCCTGCAAGAAGCATTGATGTACAGTGCAAGCAAGTTATGATGTCCATGCTGCTCAGACAAAAAGCTGCTGACCCCGGTGATAAAGGAGGTGAGCAAACGAGCAGAGATGGGTGCGCGCGCACACATACACACACGAACGAGTATTCCTGGACCTGGGGAAAACCCGCAATCTGGGCATCCAAGTTCCAGCTCCTACTTTACTGTGAGCTGACCATATCTTTGCTGGACTTCGCGTTGGGTTCTTTTCCTTTCGCTCACGTCTTTGCATTGTGGATGCTTCGAATATCTGTTTGAGCAAGTTGGAGAAAATGGACAAAAGCTTCATCATGTTGGCCATGTGTCACAGAGAGCAACGAAGCATGTTTGTAGAGCAAGAAGCAGGGGCTCATTTTGTCTCGAGTCGCGTCCGCCTTACTTGACGCCTCAAGGCTTGCTCACTTCTTGACGGTTTGAATGTGGAAAATGTTGCTCGATGACGTCAAGTTCGTTTAGGCAGAGGGTTTACCCGCCCGCTCGATCTTGGTGACGATGCTTGGTCCGAACCACTTGTGACGGTTGACCACCTGGCTTCATATGCCTCCAAGGTCTTGGGAGACTGCGTCAATGTCGTGGGCACTTATGCGGATCGCGGCACGATGGCAGCAGTTCGGGAGGCCTCCCATTTTTGAGGTAAGCTCTCAGTGCCGTAGGATGTACAATGTACATGGCATTTTCATTATGCTGGCATGATGCTGCTTCTGCCTGGGTCTCGAAGCAACAGTCAAGCAGTTGCATCGGACATCGGAGGCTGGTAGCGACGTTGCAGACTACGTGGCGCAGTTCCAGCTGTTTCGGCTGCTGCATATCGCGAAACTCAACAAGGTGTGCAGGCAAGCCCGGAAAACGCCCGAGTCAGAGCAAGTCTCATGGTTAGGACATCTTTGGAGAGCCGAAGAAGAAATCCCTGACCAAGAAAATAAAGGACACACGTGGCCGGCTCGGTGTTGGGCACAGGTTCGTGCTGTTGCACTGAGATCGTGAATAAGGTGTCAATCTGAAGCGCGTGTACTCCGTCGGCCCCGAGCGCGTCGAGGCATCCGCGGTAACTGCACCAAGTCCATGTCCGGGTCGCATCGAGAACACCTGGCACGAAGTCTCGAAGTGCTGGTCGCTTCCCAGAACATCCTTCCATCCATCCGACGACAACTCAAGGCTGCGGTAAGCCTCCACTGTTCTTGCCTCGCAGCGCCTCGAGTTCTGAGTTGCTGTTGAAGTTCTCTTGTGAAGACGCCCCGGCAATGCCCATTCCGATTCCCGATAATTCGATCCCGAATTAGACCCCTAGGCGTTGAGATGTCAAGATCTAGCTGTTCTCTCGTCGGCTTCCAAACACATTTCCCGATGCAGTGTGGGAACCGTGCTTTAATGAGGGTGGACCCACCGTACTGTACGCAATTTAAGAGGGCTTGTCAATGCTTGTCACAAGTCTGCCCTGGACCGCAGGGCATGTTGAAAGCAGCGTCGAAAGTGCGCCATCCAACCCTGTCTTTGCGTAAGAGGAGAAGGTCAGGAGCTGAGACCTCATCGTTGGATAGCAAAGCATAGCTTTGAACACCAAATAATTAACGGTGGAACTGTTCCGCGAGCTGTGCGTGGGGCCACTACGAGTGGCAGGCTCAAGGTCCCGGAGGCGGTAGCAATGCTTTTGCTTTGATGCTGGCACCCAAGTTTGTCCCGTGCTTTGCTTTTCGCTGCCCCTGCACTGCAACGCCAGCATGCCCGATGCTTTGCTTGTCTTTGCTGCTGGAGTGCCAAAGCTCACCCGGCCGATCAGCATTCCCGTCCGTTCCCGTCCAAGCCAAGCTGCCCTCTTGAAAGGCTTTTGCCAGCATCCGCCTTGAGCCCCCGTCCCACCCCTCCGTCAAAGTAGCTTGTGAAACACGCTCGGGGCTGGCAGGAACGCAGAGAGTTTGCAGGTGGCACTCGTGGTCCTGGGTCAATCAAATTGGCGCATGTCGAGCCCAGAAAGAGATGCATGACTGAAGGCCAAAGCTGCCTTTCTTTGAAATTTGGGCAGGGGGCCGAGACGGTTGTGACATGTTTTGACATGCTTCGAGCATCTTGGAGCCCCGCAGAGCTTGTGGAGTCAGTGCCGCCTTGGTAGCTTGTCCCTGCCTTCAGACGGCTTGCGCGACCATAAACCGTGTTGCGACGCTCCTTGCGGACCTGCAGGCAGCTAAGGCCCCCTTAAGAAAACAGAAGAGTTGGATTTTGCGCTAGACTGCGGAAGTTACTTTTAACGTGCCGAGACAGGAGCATGTTCAACATGCCGGTCACCTCGCAAATTCGAATCTGGTTCCGCAGCCACGGCTCTACCCAAGGTAGTAGGTCTTTTCTCGTGACTTCAATCGTCGGAAAGCCGACCTTGTCACACCGCTCGTGCCAAGTCAGTCCACCAGAGTGTCCAGACATGGGTCTGTGCCAGTGCAATATCACTGGTCACGGAACCGATTCGGAGATGTTTGCCACTTGCCGGCCTTACAAGTATCTTTTGCTTCAGTGACTTCAGTGCATCTGGGAGGGGCCGCTTCCTTCCGCGGGCTTTCTGTACTGCAAGGTGACTGCTGAGGAGTTCGCGGACAGGCTCGACAGGCAAGCATCGAAATCCAAAGGCAAGACCGGTGAGGTCATGATCAACGTGGATGTGATCGAAACCATCCTTTTGGAGACTTGGCTCCACCACAGACTCGTCTGCGAGGGAAGAGAGCTTGCTTGTGAGTGTGACACTGACCTTTTGCATCTCAGGAGGATACAGGCACGTCGCAGGATGGCAAATTTATAAAGCCAGATGCCGTGGAGAACCTCATCTGAATTTTCGTAGATCTAATTATGACGGATCAGTAGTGGCATGCCGACAGCCGCGCTTCTGTGCTGCATGATGCTGGATGTGATTGTATGTCTCCAGTAGCGCGGCTGCGAAAATTTGCAGTTGCCATTTCCTGGCTGTTGCATCCTTTCTTGCAGCATGGGCGCGCTGCACAGAGCTGAGGAAAGCCTTTGATAGGGTCAACTCGAACAATGAGGAGCCCCGTCACAGCAAAGAGCGGAAGGGCACAGGCTTCATCACTAAGGCGTGGGCAAGCCTTCTGATTTGATAGCTGGCTCTTGCCAGGGCCATCACATCACATTTCACACGCTCGCAAAATAAAGCAGTCAGTCTCAATGCGAGCAGGCCATGATGATGGACATTCTGTCCAAGGTCGAGGACGAGGTGTCGGTTGCTGACGAAGTAGTAGGACAGTGGCCTGACGGGTAAACCTGCACATGCAAGCATGGGCTCATGCTCCAAGCACAAGCCCGTTCCGTTCCCTCCCAAAATGCTTCCGAGCTGCGCTTCCCCTTCCTCTCTTTTGGCCACAGGGTGACGAGGAAGAGATTCAGTCAACTGCAGAAGCAGTTTCAGGCACCGGGCCCGCTCGGCGGAATTCTCGGTGCAAGGAGCTGGGCGCTGTCTTGTTGGCCTTGGGGCTTGGGATGAATTTCTCACCAGGCAAAGGGCAAAGATTGGCTTCCAAACGTGGCAGGAGCGCAAAGGCACAGGTTACGTTAGCAAGGACAAGCTCCAAAAGCGCCTCGGCCGGACATCAGCACAAGACATCAGAAGACTGTAAGTGTGCTGATGCCCGCAGCCCCACAGCTCCAGTTCGGGACGGATCCGCAGCCAGTCGTTGACTTGCGTCGCTTCAGGATTCTTGCAGCCGCGGGGGAGGAGGAATGAGCAGAAGCCCGCTCCCGTGAGAGGTGAGGCTGCGGGCGAGTGCATTTGCCATACTGGTTCCAGCCATGCTAGTGCTGGAAAAAGTTCACGCGAGCGGACACGGGAGAACCCGCCTGGAACCAGAAATACGTCTGTTGCACATGTTGCAACTTTTAGATTGCAGGGCAAAAGTCCTGACAGTGTCACGAAAGAAAGCAGCCGAATCCAGCCGCGTGTTGTGCTAGTTTCCGACATGTTCCGACACCACAGAGGCAATTCCCCACTAGTCCCAAGGATCAGGCAAGAGTTTGCTCCTGATCCTAAGCTGGAGAGTCATGAGCTGCAGGGCCACGCTCGTGTGTGTGATGCTAGGTCCCTGCGGGAAGCATGACTCAGCGATGGACCTCAAATTGTCCACCTAGTTCTTTGAGCAGAATGTCGGTACAATGCTCAACGTCATTTGTGACGGAATCACTCACTTACCAGTGGATGCTGTTGCCGTCCTTGGAGATGACTGCTTGCGGAAGTCCTGCGGGGGACATCTGCAGAAGAACTATTTCCGAAGCTTCTTGTACGGTCTCACCAGATAGGTTCTGATTGAACTGGAGCAACCTACAAAGAAAAGCCTGCTCTGGCAGGCCAGATTGCCTTCTTGTCACTTTAAAACCGTGGTTGCCGGCATTATGCACCAGTCGTCTGGGACAGTCTGACAGTTGGGTGAAGCAATGCTGACCTGCCTACTTGAGAAATGGCCAGGCAATGGCAAGCATCGATTCCGTGGCGCAGCCGTCATGATTGCACTGTCTAGCGCAGGACCGTGCCGTGGCATGGCAACATGACGACATCCCTCAACGATGCAAGTCAGTTCGGATGACTCGACTTGGACTCTGTCAATTGTAAGCCCGGGCCAAGCTGCGGGGCTTGGGCGCTGCTGGCCTCAGAGTTCTGACGACCATCATGTCACGTCATGTCCTGGACATCAGGCCTTCTGCTTCTCGGAGTCGCATAGAGGCGACTAGAACTCACGTCACAAGCAAGTCGGCCAAACTGCAGCCGGATGGGATGAATATGACCACAGAATCTAAATCAACTATCCATACGGGCGACCTCAACTTGATCAGCTAGAATTCCAATAGAATTCGCACTTTCAGTTTGCGCATGCTGCAATCAAAGCTTTTTGCCTCACGAGAAGCAAACCAACTAGTGCTCTTGACACGAGGATTAAGAGAACGAGAGTGGTCAAAGGCTCAGGATCGCGATGAAGCGTCTGTTGTGCTTCAGAGATGTGTTCGTCATCGTTCGTCTCGTTAAAGTTGGGTGGGGGCAGAGCAAGCAGGTACAGACGACATGTCCGGGCTCTGGATTTCAGACATTTTGCAGCTCAACATGGCAGGCTGGTGGCCTGGTCCTTTTGCATGGTGCCCTTCTCTCGGGCTGCTGTTCATTGTGCTGTTGTCTCATGATTCCTTGCTACGCATTTTGGGTCCAAGCCAGGTACGCCAATGGAACAACGCCGCTTGCACAGAGGCGACATTCGAGGCTTGCTTGAGGCCAGCCCAGGGCTTTGCTTCGGCGGCTTAGCGAATCGCCACCTTGCCGGGCGCGCATGAAGATTACAACTGCTTCAGTACAGTATCAATTCTGGCACGAGGATGCTCAGCTGGATCTGCCGGTGCGGCGGCGCTGGCCACACTGGAACGCACCTCAGTCGGATGTTCGGCCCAGCAAGGCACTTCTTACGGCAGAGCCCGTCCGTGTTGTGCCGAGATTCCATCAGCTCATCAGCTGCTCTCAGGTTGAAAGCCTTCATCAAGGTCCCATATGCTGGCAGCAGCTGCTATGTAGCTGGGCCGGTCGCATCTGGGGTTCTGATGCATCGGGTGGTGAAAGGATGTACGCATGTGTTGATAGCTTCCAAGTATTCTTTCCAGAGCATGCACCTTCAAGGGTTCAGCGAGCATTGCTGGATCTTCTGTCGATGTTCGCAAGGCAGGCTTGCAGCCAGCTTGCGGCTCAGTCGTGCCCGGCGCTACCTTCAGGAGAGTTGTAGCCGGCTGGGTACTGTCGAGTCCTGCCAGTGGCAAAAAGCTTACATGTGAGACACAACGGCTGATTCAAGTATTAGACGTCTAGCAAGAGAACGGAGCACGCTTGGTCCCGCGGGGGCCCTGGAATCGCTAGTTAAGGCCTTGCGGCTCCGCTTGGCGGAACTCGCAGACTGGGAGAGCAAGGCCGGTGCAGCCTTGCCGACCACAGCATCTTAATACGAATTCCAAGGTGTATTTAAATGATGAAAAGCGACAGGGACGAGACAAATCCTTTTGCGTCTTTGAGTCGGCGACTGGCAGGAAGACCTGGCTCACGAAAAAGCGCCTTGGCAGAAGCCTTACACGAGCTTTGGACCCACTTCACACTTCGCTGCAGGAGACTACGTGGGGCAGATGGAAGTCTTGGGCGAGGTCAAGAGGATGGATTTGAAAACGAGGGTCAGTGCCACACTGTGCGAGTGGATGCACAGCGGAAGGGGTTGTCTGCGGGCTTCAACTCGCTTAGAAAGGTTTTCTTGGTGGCATGTGCAAATCCGATAGGTGAGCTGCTCAACATGCAGCCTAGCCAGTCACCCGGTTCCCTTCTTGCCCTTTGTCGCACCACGCGACCGACACGTAGTGAGGGCTCTGCAGCTCAAAGTGTGCTGCCGCGAAAAGGTCTCTGCCAGTCCGGCAAAGGTCAAAGGTGTTACTCGTAGCGTCGTAGCGACTAGTCTTCTTAATTGCTGTGCGGATATTTCGTTCGGCTCTGGACTGGAGGGCTGCCTGCGTCGCTATCTTTTCTGGCTCAAGAGGAGCCAAGATACCTCTAGGGTCAAGGGCTGCCCCAAACGGGGGAAGGGCCGGGATAGGCAGATGCAGCCGGCGATCGCCCTCCTGACTCCGAGGCAGGGTATTTCGATGCCTTGTGTGATTTGCTGTATGACCGGCTTGGCTTTCACAGCTTTGGCAGGTAGCTGGTGCATGTCTGTGCGGCTATTGCGTGGCGAGTTCAAAGATCCATGCCGCGCTTTCGACTTCTCAAACTTGGGAGACGTCGCATGACTGCAAAAAGCCTTATCGTACCTTTTCGTAGTAGTTACTTTGCATGGCTTTTCCTGTGCCGAGATCGAGCTCAAGAAAGGTGACACCGGAGGCCCCAAAGAGACTTGACATGTTCTAAAATAGCTTCTTTTGTGGCCCTGATGGGGGGACAGGCGCACTGGATGCTTTGAACACAGCGATTGAGGCCGACATGTGCAAACACATGAAGTCGCATAGCCCTGTCAGTGCATGACAGTGCAGGTGGAATCCCGCTGGCCCACGATTTGGCTTCACCGTTCTCAGGCCAAGCTTCAGCACGGTGATTTCGAGGCCCGATCTGCGTCCGGCGACCCATTAAAACTGGAGCCGTGACATGCAGAGATGTAAAGTGCCCAGGGGGCCATCGCTGATGCCACCGCAGCCTTGGAGCTGTCTTCCCAGAAACCGACATGCCGGGTGACCTGTGTCTGTGCTTCGCCTGCTTGGCTCTGTCCTCGAGGCTGGACGGGCGCATCACCTTGGCCTACGCCTCGCGCGGACTGCTGCGCATGTTCGCGTTGTATCAATCTTCTGACCATGGCCTGCTGGCACTTGGAGTTCGGCTGCTGTAGTTCCGTGTCTCGCAGGAGAGGCACGGCTGCAGTCAGGCGATGCACTCAATGCGGCGACTTGGCACGAACCGTCTCTTCGCAACGGCCGTCCACCTGTCCAATCATAGTCGCCCCGTCGTCAAGCGTGGAGACGAGGCTCTTGACTTCGACACCTTCCTGGCGCAAGAGCCAACGCATGCGCTGAACCTGGCATCCTGGTACAGTAGGTCCTGTGAAACTGCGACATCCCTTCCGAACAATCGTCATTCGCCAAGATTGCAAGGCCAACATATTGTGGCGAAGAAGCAGAGCCCGCTTGGCTACTGGGCTGATTTCAGCAAGAACCGGGAAGCTTAAGCCTTAAGGTCTTGGTGAGTCGAGTGCCAAGCTAGCATTGTTCGCTGCGCTGCCTCGGCGTCGGTGAGGAACTGGGACGACTTCGCGAAGCACTGGCCGACAGCCAGGCCCTTCCCCCGCTTGTGCCGCTTCACGGGGCTGTTCGGGCCTCTTCTGGACACCTGTTCCATGAGACTAATTATGTTTTCTGCAGCTCGCAGGTCATAATCGGACATGTCTCTGTTTGCCACAACTCAGCGTAGCAAAGTGGTCAAATTTCGGCCTTGCATGCTTGCAAATGCAGCCTCCATCATGACAGAATTGGTGACACTAGTTAGCCAGGTAAGTCGCACGAGGATGTCCATGCGACACGAAGATTGCATGCTAACGTCTGTCACAAGAACTGCCTACGACAAGATATGATGCAACTGTGCACCCATCGACTTGACATCCCAGATGCCAAACACGCAGTCAGGTTTCAAGGACGTGCTGCACGACACGCGCAATTTGCACCCACTTCTGCGTTGAAATTGAAGCCTGGCGCAGTGGACTGACCCGCAGCTGCCTCCTCTGACAGCTCGGGGCAGCCAATATCAACTCGAGCTTCTTGCATACTTGAAGTCGCAGCGCCTGTTAGTATCGATCTGGCCACACAAGCCGACTAACGATAGCGCCGCCTTAGAGCAACGCACATTCCCTTCGCTCTTCACCAGCAGGGCATTCCATGAGCTGTGCGAGGGGTTCTGCAGAGGCTGCTTTGGACGCTGGCGGATTAACCAGCAAAGAGCAGGCCGACTGCCACCTGGCCTGGATCTTACAGCGAGAGCTGAGCTGGCCTGAGCTGTTGGCAGTGCAGGTGTAAAGCAGGATTTCAACCAGCAGTCTAACCTGGCAGAAAAAGTGGAATCTTTCCTACAAGAGGTGACCGCCCTGGGCCGAATGCGCACGGGACCTGGCGCCATGGTCAAACCCGGACAGTGTGCTGGCTCACCTCGTTGCGTAGTGGAAGCATGCCTTCGCCGGCATGTCTGGAAGCCACAAGTTCCACGGCATACCTCAAAGAGAGTCTGGGCTCATAGCCAATGTTGCAGCTTGCATTGGGGGATCCCTGAGAGCAGCGGGCTGTGGCAAACCCCAGCAGACCAGTTGCATGTTGAACACCCCCTCAGCTGCAGCTAAACCAACAGTGCATCATGAAACATATCGGCATCCCGATCCGTCCCGGCAACCTCGATGCATGGAGCTTTCATGGGGCTGGGGAGGATGGCGCTGAAGGCTGGATGCTGCCCCATCCGAAGCCAGGATACGGCGCAGACCGCTGCAGGCTCTACCATTGCTCTATTTCCTGGCCGATGGTTCACCTCCAAGGACCCAGACTCATCCCGCCTTTGACCCTGGCCACTTCTTTGCACCAGATGTGTCAGCCCAGCCTATGGTTCATGGTTAAAATTGCTGCAGATGAAGCCCAGGCGAGCGAAGGGTCAACAAGGGGCACATCGGAGGTGGGCTCACATTGGCAGACGATCCCGAGTTGCTCGGCAATTGGGACTGCGCAAGAAGCGTGCCTCGCTTTGAATCCTTACCTGTCCGATGAAGCCAGGTTTGCAAAGAAGCCAGAGTCGGCCACTGCCTTGTCGGACGGAGCATTACATGTCTGTTTACCTAGGAGTTGGGAGATTTGGGCTTATCAGAGCGTCCCAAAGCTTGTGATTTCAAGAGCACATGTGCACTGGAAAGTGTGAGCTGCACGAGATCAGTTCCCAAATGCTCCCTGCTCAAACCATTCTGCATGCAGCAGGGCCCCAGGAACATAGGACCGTACGGATATTGCAGCAACCACAGGAACGTAGGCCTGATGGGCCGGGTCTTCGGACTGCAAACATGTAAGGTTAGACAGAATCAGGGAGGTCTGGACCCCAACTCTTAACTATCACCTATTTTTCGCAGGCAACGATGTTGAGTGGAAACCGAAGGGTCAGAACGCGTGATCACAGGACCCGGGCTGTGAATCCGCCGAGGGCTGGCCGGAGCCGGGACCCAAACGATTCCAAACACTCACACAGTGTGTGCACATCCCCAGGACTCCTCTCTTGCTTTCCGTCATGATGGCTCGGAGGTACCGCCGCCAGCTCGTACGCCTAGCCACGGAAGAGTGGCGAGACGCGGCAGCTTTCGCTTTCGCCGAGATCTCAGTACGACCTACTTGTAGCTGGAGTCGGTGAGAGACGCTGCTGGAATAAATGTGCACTGTACTGCTTGGGGCTTCTACAGTCCGGCACGAAGAGGATGCAGCCCAGCGCCCGTGGTTGGACATTATCTTCAGTCTAGGAAACCTCGACCAGGAATGGATGCACACAAAGGACATGATGAAGTCAGAAGCTCAATTGCTCTGCCGGTGGCGATGTTTCAGTAGCTTCAGACTTGAGCTTTGTCTTTGCAGGACCAAAGTAATGGATGAAGAGGCGAAGAGCTGCCTCCTTGGAGTTATTGTAGTAGACTCAGGGGCTGTTGTGCAGAGGTCTTTCACGCATCAGTTGCCATGTCATACCGAAATGGCACATTAGCTCAGACCTCCATCTACTTTCTCGCAAAATACTCCTTGGAAGTCGCAGCCTCACGCGCTTGACTTGAGCATGCTTCGGGGATAAAAGAATGCGAGAATGTCGTTCTCGTGCTCCTGGGTGAGGAGGACGGCAGCTGGGAATCAGCCGTCTATCTGATGAGATCGATGAGCGGCTACGTGCTGCTTGCATGCTATGCCGTGCAATGAGCACTACAACAGCAAAGGCGAAGCGCTCTATATACGGGCTCAACCAAGGTCCAGCTTGCATCCAGACAAGTTTGATCAAATCACCGATGATGGCCAGCGCTGGCCTGTCACTGCTTCGGTCTCAGGGTCACCAGTGACAGCATGGAGCGTGAAGACTCAACTTAAGTTGCTACCTCGTGTATGTAAGAGGCCGCAGCCGGCACAGATAAGGTCGCCCAGCTGGACTCGATGAGGAGACACCTGGCTAGCGTATCGCAGCAGAGGACTGGCCGTAGAAACCCGTGACATGAAGCTTCACGAGGGCTGTGGCCACAGGACAACTACGAAATGGAAGAACAGCGAGGGCGAACGTGCCAGCCTCCGATCTCGTTCTTCTGCATGATCGGAGGCATGTGTCTTGTGCCATCAAGGCTTCGATGGCAACGTCTTCGGATTTCAAGGCTCAGATGATGTGGAGGAAGGAGTTTCTCTCCGAGACTCCCTGAAGATTTACGTCTACGATGTTGAGGAGCAGCAGTTTTAACATGCCAGGTTCGAGTTAGAGTCCGGTGAAGCTCTTTGATTTTTCGGTGGGTCCGCAGTCGGTGTCTCAACAGGAGTACCCGGAGCTTCAGACACTTGCACGTGGAGCATCCTTTTGCCGCCTCACGCTTATCACATTCTCGTGCCGCTATTCTCTCTGAAGTTGCTGAAGACACCTGAAGCCTGATTTGTGGTCCAAGGAGAGAACCAGTGGGGCTTTGAGGTCAGCTTGCACGAATGGTTTCTTTCATGCCCCTGCCGCACCGATGATCCATCGGAGGCCCGCTTGGTCGCAAAGTAATGTTAGGCCCATGTCGGTGTGTGGCATTTGTTTGAGTGGCTCTTGAACTTCGCATCTAAGGCGGATTTCTTTTTCGTTCCTCACTACACTGCCTGCCATCTGAACGTGGAGACGTTTACAGAGGCACGTCTGCTGAACCCCCCACATGTGCCACAACAGACTGGCACGCGTGAAAGCACAAGTGTGGACATCGTGCCCAGGCACAATCTGATGAGCTTTTCAAGAGCTGCAGTGCTGCAAGCAGGCATCAAATTTAGACTTCTCCTTTTCGCTCACATCGTGCCTCGTTTAAGCTTTCCCCGTTAAGGGTCAACTGCATTTGGAATGCCTGTGTAGTGGACTGCCTCGCATTGTAGGACCATCAGGCAGGCGTTTCGGGGCTTACCTGCTGCCCAAGCTTTGCAACTAAGGCCTGGTGCAGCGACTGACACATTACAGACGTTCCCGGGGCAGGGACCACGTCTTCGTCTGGGGTGGTGGCTTTGGCTCCTCAGAAGCATCGGATGTTGCATCCATGCGTCGTGGCAAGGGAGGCTCAAAGGCCCTCGAGGCTGCCGACCGAGGAGCCGATGGGCCCTTCCGTTCATGGCGTTCGCACGTCGAGGACGCCATCTTCCTTATGACGGTCACTTGGGCCCCCAAGATGTGCCAGTGACATCAAGTTGACAACAGTGGTATCAGCTCCATACTGTACTACTAAGTTACTAAGTACTATACTATACCATACTATACTCTCTCCTGGCTAAGGAAACAGAGCTTTGGAATCCATATCGGGACATCGCAACTCCCTCCTTTTCGCAGTGGAAGGACTTTGCAGTCTGCAGCTGTGAAGT
This sequence comes from Symbiodinium sp. clade A Y106, assembly GCA_003297005.1. Taxonomy (NCBI): domain Eukaryota; class Dinophyceae; order Suessiales; family Symbiodiniaceae; genus Symbiodinium; species Symbiodinium sp. clade A. Next base: position 73,709 of record BGNK01001444.1, on the reverse strand, counting down.
GCCACGGGTTGCACGGACTGGTAGCTTTGCACTTCACCTTGCTTGTGTACAGAGGCGCAAATGCAAGTGTCCGATCGATTTCCGTTATAGACATGTCGAAAGCAGCAGCTGGCCCACGCTCAAGTCAGGACATCTTGATCCCCGGCAGGATCTCTGTCGGGGAGGTGGTGCAACTGTCCAAAGTCACGCCAAAGCCTGCATCGCGGCAGTTCCTGGCAGACTTTGCCCGGCCCTAAACGAGGACGAGTCGTCACAGGACACTGACGCAGATTCAGGGACAGCAAGCAGTCAAGCCAACATCGCGACGCAGAGACAAACAAGTTCCACAGAGGGTACAACTTTCACAGCAACATAGCACTACAAGCAGTGATGACAGCCATTCTAGGTGTACTCAGAGTCTTGGAATTTCCGTAGCTGCATAGTCGCTTTATAGCTAGGTGCACACGTACACACATACACACCCGCAGACGCAGGTAGGTAGGTAGGGGTGGATGGATGGATGGATGGATGGATGGATGTCTGGATGCATGGACGTATGCATGTACTTGTAAGGATGTATGGGTAGATGTATGTAATGTGGTCATGCATGTATGTACTTATGTATGTACGTGATGTATGCTATGCCACTATGTATGTATGTATGCATGCATGTATGTATGTATGCCATGTATGTAATGTATGCATGCAAGCTTCCATGCACGCGGGCACAGACATACAGAGACCTTTGGCTCTCACGAGCGAGATGTCATGCTGAGCAAAGCATAGCTACAACAGGTAGGCAGGCAGACCGGCAGGCAGACAGAAAGGCAGATAGAGACGGTTCTCACATAATCGATAATTTCACGTTGGTACATCTGCTGCTTGGCAGACAACGATACCATCATCATCTTCTTTTGTCATCTTCATATCTTAATACGCGGTTGTCGAAACTTTCGCCAACTTCATCCTAATCACAAAGACACACACGCACACACCCACACCCACACCCACACCCACACCCACACCCACACCCACACCCACACCCACACCCACACCCACACCCACACCCACACCCACACCCACAC
>BGNK01001444.1:0-72365 GCA_003297005.1 Symbiodinium sp. clade A Y106 | reverse complement strand
CCACACACCCCCCCACCCACACACACACACACACACACCGTTATCATCATCATATTACTACTTGTAACACTTAGACTGAAAAGCCAGTAATTCTTCTGCTCAGATGCAAGCCCTGCGAGAAAACACAAGCACAGCAGAATGGGGCACTGCACCGGTCCCCAAAAGATCAGGTCGGCTGGAATCGACCCCTGCACAATGCGCAGGGCGGCTTGAACTCCAGTGCTTTGCTTGGAAGTCAACCTTGGGGGATTTGTTTCTGGGAGCATGGGATCTCATATACACCGTCTCATGCAGTCACGCAAGAAAGGTGGCTGCAGCCGAGACTGCCCTCGTGAACACTGATACAGGCACGCGGGCTGTGAGCAAAGATCGAAGATCTGCTCCCAGGCTCTCCACGGGAGCTCCTGCTCGAGATGGCCAACGAGCCCTCCGGCCGCAAGGGGCGAATTAATTGTGGCTCAACTTCAGCGCCACGATTGAATCGCCCACCCAGGGGGAATCACGTCAAGCAGAATGAGTGTCGATTGTGCGCAAGCAAATGCAAGCCGCAAGCCATCCAGCAGGGCATGGCAGAAACCCTGCGAGGAGCACGGTTTTGGTAGTTGCATGCCATCACCAGTGGTTCGTTGACCCGTCATGTTCGAGTGTTCGAATTCAGGGAAGCCGCTTCGTGCACTGAACGGTAAAGCGTTGGAAGCAGTTCCAAGCCCAACAAGCCCCTTCTTCCAAGAAAACGAGTCGAAGCCTCAGAGAACCGTGAACCGACACCCTGCATTGCTCGAGCCAACCACAGGCCAGTGTGCCGAACAAGCGCGCCTTTGTACGGGCAGCGGTTGAGCAACCTGCATTCACCAAAGTGGGGCGAGGATTAAACGCTCCACCTGCCGCCAAGCCTGTGTTGGCAAGGAACAGATAACCCTGGGATGCTTGAGAAGCGATGGCGCCCGCACCCATCTCACTGAATGTGGTTCGCGGGGCCGCGGTGGAAATGCGAACGCTGCGCCAGGGGACAGAACCCCGGCACGGCGACCACGGCAGAGCCGCCCATCAAGTTGTGCCAGAGACACACCAGGCATCGGGAGGGGAGGCTTCAGAGCCCTTTGCCTCTCACATTTTTGATATTTTTTGATGGTGAGCGAGAAGTCGCGAATCGGGCCGGGGGGGGGGGTCCAGTGCATTGCAGCAAAGGCCCGACCTTCACATCCGCCAAGATGTACCCTATCGAGAGGCCGCAGCTGCCATCAGCTGCCAGAACTGCAGAATCCTGCCATCGGATACGCTGCGACGCCCGATTCTCTCGACCAGGCGACCGAAGGAGCCCTGTCTTCCCGGTTTTGCTTCGTTCCGAGGGGCAAGTCGGCATGGTCCTCCAGGTGCTCCCGCAGGGTTTGACACAACTGCCGAATTTACTTCTCAGAAGAGTGCACCTGAGTTCGTCTTTGGACCTGAGTGCACAGTGCCACGGGGACTTGAGGGTTTCGGGCCAAGCAGCTCCTGCTTGCGAGGTTCTTCCGTGTGCTCTTTTCCGATTGCGTGCCAGTCCTTCTGAACGACTTCTATGCCGAGCCCTCGGGTTCTGCCAAAACTTCGCGGATTGTCTAATTTAGCGCAGGATCAAGCGACCCAAATTGCATGGTTGTCTGCCGGTTGGTTCCACTCCAGACGGTTCAGGGATGAAAAAGCCAAGCCCACGGACCAAGCTGTGGCAAACCGATATCGGACAGGATAGAAGACACACAACCGGGCAGGCGGTCTGGCAAGGGACGGACACTAACTGCATGCAAGTGGAATGGAACGAGCACCGCTGGTGCAGAGAACTCGACAAGCAATCGAACACATGGCAAGACACTGTGACGAAGCGCCTTCAAAGGAAGCCCGGTTTGGCAGGTCAAGTTCGGCCAGGTTTGTGTGCGAGAGTTCTGGGCAAATCTTGAACAGGGCATCCGGACAGCTTCAAACCCTTGCGAACAGGCTGAGTTTTAGCTCCAAATGTGACTTCACATCCGATCTGAGATTGAGGAGCCGCCTTTTGGAGAGATCTTCGACTCCTCTGGCTTCACTGTTCGATGGCCCATGCAGCAGGTTGGCCAAGAGCCCAGCGTGAGGGTTTCCCCTTCTATCTAGCGGAGCATGGACGAATGGACGATCGAGGTCCGGAACTCCTGGAAGCTTTGCGGATGGTTTCCATTGAATCGTTGAAGAAGATGTCGGGAGCAAAGCTTATCGGCTTATCCATCTTATCCCCTCCACCGTGGCATGGGCAGAGTGTGTGTGCTTGGAACCAACCTTCGAAACAGCCATCGAGGCTCTGTAATCCTGTATGCCTTTTCCGCCTTGCACAGCTCAGACTGCAGGGATGTGTTGTAAGTGGAGAGCGCGGCTGGAGTAGACACATGAGGCTGGAGAAGGCGCACCGTCATCGATGCTGGCAGGGCCCAGAGCCGTTCGGGTTTTGACTTCCCCAGTTCGTGCTCAGATCGCCTCCGCAAAGGTATGTTTGGGTGCCTGCGTTCATGGACCATGACAACGTGGACCGTCAAGGGCAGTCAAGCGAAGCCCAACGAGAGAAGCCCGCTCTTCAGGACGTGCAGAAGCAGAAGCTGGCGAAGCCATGTCCAAGGTGGCGATCCGAAAATGCCTTCATCGGAGTCATGAGGCTCAGTGCATGACAGACAGGTGGCAGACAATGAAAGCATGTTTGAAGCGACATGGAATACGGAGATGCATGGAGTCCGGAGTCCCGGAGGCTGCTACGGAGACGCCGCCGGGCAAGCCATTTGCCCGCGCTGGGAAAAGCATTTCACATTCCCGACGAGGCAGCCCCGGAGGGGTTGGGGCCCGGGTTTGGGATCCCTGTTCAGGCTGGAGAGCCACTGCAGCTTGAGCCGGCTGTCCTTGACGGATGAGAGGCCGGGCCAGGATGCGGGAGAGAGATCACGATCGCTTGAGGACTTGGTATCCCTTTGAGCCAGGCATGCTATCCGCTATCCCACAAGGAAGCTTGACGTTGGGCGCGCGCTTCGATTTGGTTGCAGGCTTGGCCATAGGCTGTCACTGTAACTGTACATAGCACAAGGAGCTTTGCGCGGTGTACTTGAAGCACATCTCTACTCCAGGGATCATCCAGGGCACGAGACCTTGCATCAATGGCGCCGCGACTTCCTGCGTGCCACTCCACCTCCGCGGAAGGCACGGCAGGCTTGTGGCCTGTTGGCCGGAACAGTGCAATCACGACTGTCCAGCCAGGCTCACGAAGGCAATGCCTGACGACAAGCACACGACAACGTCATGATGCAGGAACTGCGTGATGCCCATTAGCAGACTAGCATTGAAGCTTGAGGGGGCCAGACTGAACTACTCTGGCCAGCACCCTTTCGGAGGCCAAGCGAGCATGAAGCGAGCTTGAGCTTAAAAGGCGTTCTTGGCCGCAGGGCTGTGGACGGATCATCAGAGCTGCTCGTGGGCGGCAAAGAAGACATGCAAGTGCTGCGAAAAGAGTCAACGAAGCGATCCCTCTTGTCTTCTTTGCACCTCAGCACCCGTCACCGGAATTTTGGTAGAGAATTCAACTCCACAGGCCTCACTTCGAGCATGCGGCTCACCCGAACCTCCATGAGTCGCCCCCCTGTCTGAGTTTAAGCGTTTCGGGAGACAGCCCATTGCTGATCAGCGCCGGCAGAGTCGAACAATCCCCGCGGCATGTCGGGTAAGGCCGAAGCTGAAGGCGTCACTTCTTAACGTAAAGGGCGTGACAAGACTGGGGCAGGTGCCTCTCCACCGTGAAACTACCTCGTGCCTGGGAATCCAAAACATACGCAGGCTTGCTGGCATCCCGAAAGCGCGAGGCACATGTTCCGAACATTTACAAATCCATCGCTGGATGAGATAGACGATATAAACGGTGAAGTTGCCTGAAGATTGCAATGTCTATCAACAATGCAAGGCATGCACTTGTTTATTTTTACGCCGAGGTCTCGCGGCGGGGCCGGAGTCCATCTCAAAAGCGTGTACCTCCGCGCTGCTCCTGAACCCCGGTCTGCACGAGGCGAGGCTTTGGGCTTGGGTCGCAGTGCATTTGGGCAAGGGGCTTGGGAAAGCAAAGCGCAGGCTATGCTGGTTCGCGGCCAAGCGCAGCTTCGCCTGCTCCTTGGTTAGAGGGCATTGGACGTGCTAGGTTGCCTGCTTGAGTTTGCTACTTGGTGCATCGTGGAGCTGTCAGGAGGGCAAGGACATCGGTGTTTGATGCCTTTGATGCATCCGAATAACTAAGCTGGGTTAGCACGCACACACGGATCCGAAAACGCCGGCTGCCAAGAACTGGGCTTCTTCGCCGCCTGCGAGCTCGACTGTAGCGATGCCTTGAAAGCGATTCCAGACAGCGTGGCTGTCTGAGTGCATCACATCACCCTACACTTTTCTGGACTTCCTGCTTTAGCCTTAGCTGCCACAAAAGTCATCTTGAACTGACCATTGCGGAGCTGGGTCATGTATTTCTGCAGTTGCGACACATGTCAATATCGTCTTGATGAAGCTGTTGTTTCTGGCGAGCTCCTTCACCCGCCAAGGCTACTGCGTGGGCCACACGGGGCAGGGCGCGGCTGAAGCTTGGTTTGCAAACTTGTCATGTCAACTTTGTGAAAAACACGACGAGTCAAAAGTTCGCGGATGCCACAGGCTCAGCCTGGTCAAAGTTGTTCGTCAACTGATTTTCGGTCCCACTGCCAATTCCGATCCATCCTTCGCAACACTGTGAGAGACTTAGGAGACAAAAATGCTACCGGGAAGCAGCTGACGATTGCCGGCAGTCTCTTGCGCTCGATGCCACAGCCCCACATGTCATACACATCGATTGCCGCCGCAGCCGAGAATCAACACTGCTCAGGCACAGTGCCGCTTGGCCATGTCGACACTGGGTGCGGCGCTGCTGAATTTGGGCACGTGACCAAGGTTGTTGCAAGCTTTGATGTCAAGGTGTAAAGAGAAGCAAGAGTGCGTGACAGTGGCGTCGCCTGCCTGGCCCATGCACAGAACTGAGGTGACAACCAAGGGGCCCTTGAGTATTGTGAGCAAGCGGTACACGCGATGCTACTACCTAAGATGGCCGCCGAGAACAAGATGTACTGTAGGACTGTAGGATCGCACCAGCAAGGTTGGATCCGAAAGGCGAAGCCGAGGCAGGGTGTGTAGAGAGACTCATCTTCTTACTGAGTGTTCACATAACTTCCCGTGCTGCCTGTGGATTTGTATCAGGCCAAAACTCAGAAAAAGTCCAAAAAGAAAGCCGGCATGTCGCGAAACAAGGACACTCTGTACCGTCGCACTTCGGTAGCACCTGCGCAATCGGCGGACGCGCAATGTCCATTCACAGCCACACAGGAGCGTCGGAAGTTCAAGGCCAGCCTGCAGCACATCTGCGACTCCCCCCCTGGCAGCAAGGCATGGGTCTTGTCAGGAGAGGAAGACAGTCAGCAAGACGCCGCCTCAGTTCGCTTTGCAGCGCTGGGAGCGAGACGGTGCACACAAAGGCACATTTGTGCACAAGTGGGTGGCGCCTCTATGCCACGTGATGCAACACACTTTCTCAAGGATTGTTGCCTCGAGTGCCTCTCTCGCTACGTCAGCAACTGCAGAGCCACGCCCTAGTTGAGATTTGGGCAAACTAGGCGAATGAGTATTGGAGGGGCTGGCCGTGTCTGAGGCCAGAAGTCACCGACGATGGCCTGCAGGAGTTGGAGACCGAGCCCAGCCCTGAAGAATCGGAGCAAAAAGCCGAGGTGGAAACAGGTCGGGGGGGGGCGGTGCCCTATGACATGGTATGATGCGACGCTTCCCAACAGAGGTTGCACGGCTGCAGGACAGGAGCAGGAGGAGCAAGCCCCGGACAGCCCTGTGGCTGACTCACAAGACGGGGATGGAGGCCAGGCCAGCCCGTCCTTCCACAGAGGCAGAAAGGTACTCTGCTTGCCGCGCAGGTCAGGAAGGAAATTCACTTGATGCCGAGATTTCTGCCGTCCAAGCGGTGGGGAGCACAAGTCTTTTAACCCTTCGATGTCCAAACAGTCTGGGCCCATAGGAAGCCGAGAGGGACATGGACAGATCAGAGATCGAGGCTACGGCAGATTCTTCACTGTGCAGCATGAAGTTAAACACTTCTTACTTTCACTTATGATGGGGATTACCGCGGTGCTCTCATTGCCAGGAGCTGGCGGACCTGTACACGATGCTGGCTCAGGCCAAAGTGGCGCTGGGAGACTTGGCGCCCCGACTGTCTCAGTTGGCCCATCCTGGAATGGGTTTCGCGTGGTTCGTATTGAGGACGGAACTATTGAAGACTGCTCTCGTGCTTTGCAGCTGAATGACTTGGCCTCGGATGCTCACAGATACTTGTACCATGTCCTGCTCGAAAGTGAGTGTCAAGAGTGCGAAGAAATCGGTGGGAGAGCTCTTCATACGACGCTCAGGAGCGAGTCCCGTTCTGCACAGACCTTGGGATTGGGAGATTGGTAGTGGAATCAAGAAAGACAGCTTGTGCTTTCATCGTGCTGCAATTTGTTCTTCTCTCTCATTGTTTGCATGAAGGCTGGGCAGCACGCGCCGAAGCCAAGCGATTGCAGCCAGCAGCCCCAGCGTGTACTTCTGGGAGAACAGCTGGCTTACGCAAGTACTGAGAGAGAAAACAAATGAAACGCCAAAACTCGGAACGAGGGACAAGCTGGATGATGCTGTCGCAGATGCCAACGAGGTGCCTCGGTCAAAGTTGGAGTCCGGCCGCCTTATCTGTTTGCATGTAGTGCCGTGCTGGTTCGAGTAAGAAGAGGCGCTCCGCTTGGATCCATTGAATGTGTACCTTGCTCGGCTCCTCAAGCTGGCGGGATATTGTGCGCCCCTCTAGCAAGTGGGAACTGGGACAAGGCCAGCCTACATCACCAGGGCGAAGGCGAAGTTGAAAGCAGCGCATTGGCAATTTGCGCGAAGCCCAGATGACCGAAGCGATGCGATGTGTTGTGAGAGCCTCGTTGACTCAGCAGTCATCAGCCATTGCTCGTGTGCATTGTAGCAGCCGATCGTGTGGTGTTGTGTCTTCGTGAATTGGTAGCCATCTTCCTGTCCGTCCTGCATAAGTCTGATGCACCCACCGAAGGGAATCCTCCGACAAAATTGGAACGATACAGAGAAGATTAGCATGGCCCCTGCGCAAGGATGACGCCACAAATCGAGAAGTGTACGAAGTGCTAAAATTCATGCACCCTGCGGCCCGTAACAGTGCCATATGACGAGCGTTCTACGAGTATGCAATGGACACTGGCAGGGTGATGGAAAAGGGGTGAGATTAGAAAGTGCATGCGAGAAGAAGTTATGAAGCTCCAGAAGTTCCTGTTGCGAGACCCCGAGAACTGAATGCAGGCCGCTGATTTGAAGTCGAAGTTGACGCAAGGAGCAACGTGTGGTTCGGCTTCCTGCAATTTGGGGAGGGCACATCGGCATATCAGGCAACCGTGCAGGCTGCAATAATTTCAGTGATGACGTATTCATGAAGCTTCAAAGTCATTATATATAAATTGAAGCTGATAATTCGTCTGCGCTGCCTGGCAAGCATCTTGCGCCACAGAGAAACTGGGGAGCCGCAAGGGAAGAGCGCCTCAGCGCTGCATGGTGTAGGGATCATACTCGTAAGCCATAGGCTCTGCAAAACCCGGTAGCACGCAGTTAGGCATTCCTGACCCCGCACTGCTCAAGGTCGTCACAGATTGCAGCGAAGCACTAGCTTTGGATTTGCACCAGAGAAGTGCCTGGTCGGATCACCTAGTCATGAGCACCGAGAATGCCATTCCCACTCGGAGCTTTACCTTCATGTCCAAGCCTGTTAAGGTCAACGCGAGCAGCGGCCAGGCGATCTTCCTGCAGTTTACAGAACGTTGACGGCATCGAAGAGAGCCGCACAGTTTGGTAGGCTGGAACTCGGTGACATATCCGGGTCTGTGAGCGACGCACGAAGTGCGGGCGGCCTAAAGCTGACTCATCCGTGACTGGCGAAGTGTACATGATGCTTGACGGCGGCTGCTGTCAGCTTCGCTTGCAGGCCATCACATTGGATGCGGACTGGGACTGAGCTTGTCATACTGATGACAGCTGGCCATGGGTTCGATGATGCACAGATTGTGGAAATCCAAGTTTTCATCCGATGCCCATGTTTGAAGTCTTGAAGAGGAAAATGTGGATGCATGGTGTGCGCAGCTCGGGCTTCTGCCTGGCACAGCAAAGCCCAGAGCACCTTAGACGAATAAGCTTGCCTAGGCGCTCTAGGTGGAGCCCTTCTAGACAACCTCGACATCGTCGCTTCTGCAGAGGCATCCAGCAAGGCCGGCCCGTGTCTCCCGATAACGCAGGGCATGGAAGCCGGGACAGCGCCGCTGTGTGAGTGGACCGTGGCACTAAACAGCAGTGGAGACAGAATCAGTGCTTAGTGCAAGACGTCCCAAAGGCTATCGGCCTGGACCCGCACTGTGCGCGAGCCTGGCCACTTTCTCGGTTCTTGCAGGTCGGTGTCCGTGCAGGGACTGTTGGGAAAACTCGGCGGACTTGGTAAAACCGCCAACGATGTAGTGCTGATGTAGTGTGGACTGGGTCGACGATTGCTGGAGACTCTCTTTTCCAACACTTCATCACACTGTAAACGCCGGAACTTCGACCGGATGCCGAGGTAGTGCACGATTAACAGCAGGCGTTTTCATACGCATTTCCCTGCTTCTTTTCTGCTTTCCACGACAAGATTCGGGTGAATGGCTCCGCGCACTTCAAAGCACTCGGTGCGTCAGAACTCAAGGCAAAACCTGCTGAGCCCAGGTTCAACAGAGGCTGCGCACGGGCCGACCTGCAGGACGGAGGGGACCTGTTTGGCAAGACACAACCACACAAAAGAAGAAACAGCTGAAGTTTCTTCAGGACCTTGATGGTGCCCGAAAAGACTTCGACGAGGTCGTTAAGCTGTGGCCGCCCCTTGCCATTACGATCGATGTGCCTCAGTGCTGGTGTTCACACTCAATCGCACTTCTGAGACTCCATATCATTGGATTGCAGGGAAAGCTTCATGGCTTTTGCTCACCGTCGCGGCCTTGCAAGGGCAGCAGACTGTCGCCCAAAATGCAGAAGCCTCTGTGACTTTGCATCCTTGTTTGCTTGACAGGTGCCCACATTCGTCTGAAGCAGAACGACCCGGAAGGCGTTGAGCTGCTACTCCTCCTCCGCCTCCTCCTCCTCTTCCCTTTCTTGGACTGGAGCGTTCGTTGTTTGCTTCCATGCCCAGGTGCATTGCAAGATTGCGAACAGGCTTCGCTGCTAAGCTTGATCGCCACTCTGTGCGGCCATAGACCCCTATCCAAGTCGGCCTGTATGTGCCTGCAGGCACTGCAACTGGACAAGCGGCTCGTGAGAGCAATGTGCACCTTCCCAGTGCCCATAGCCGAGTCGCGGAGAGAAGGAGCATTTGCGCAGGTGCACCCAAGCTCAGACCAAGCGAATTATGGGTGACCTGAAAGGACCCGCCAGAACTATCGGTGATATTGCTCACAGAGTCGGAAGTGTGGTAGGAGCCGTGTCCGATGCAACAACAGCGCTGAAGCGCTGAGCTTGGCAACGGGTGGCACTCGGAGAAGCCAACCATCTTGGTATGTTTCACTCCGTGAGGTATGATCCAGACTGCGCGTCTGCTTTCTCCATCCGCCCAGTGGTTGCACTTCAGTCGATGCAAAAAAGTATAAAGCATAAAGAAGCTGCCCCGCACAATTTGATAGGTGGCCAGGCCTATTCCAAAATGGAGAAGCACGACAAAGCAGTCCAGGAGCTGTTCTGGGTTTTGGTCTGCCTTGGCTGAGGGTGTCTTTCGTTTCGGCTGTGGTGTTCCAGGATTGCCAAAAAGCCATTAAGCTGGACCCGCCAACCTTGGAGGCAGGAAGTCCCAAGGCTATTGAAAGTTTAGACAAGTACGAAGCGTGCCCCGTGAAGCATGCGTAGCCAGACTCCGATGTTGGCGTGGCGGCACGCTTGTGCCGACATCTCAGCGCAGGTCTGTGAGGTTGCCAGAATTCATGAAGCGAGGTGCAAGCTGTAGCAACATGGCAAACGACAATGCGATCTCGCAGGCGTCTGATCCGGTCCCGTCGCCGATGACGGTGTGGGAGCAACCTGACCGCATGAGACCGAACCCCCGAACCGTGTCTTGAATGCTGCCCTTCTCGTCAAAGGTTTCAGGCTCTGGCTGCCAAGATGAAACAAGAAGCGAAGGCAAGCTTCCAGTGTCGTGATCTCTGTCTGTGGGTTGCAAATGCGTAATTCGTGTCAAGCAAGGCCCAAGCAGCGGCAGAGGCCGCAGCGAAATGGGCACGGAAGGTGGGCAGCATTTCTGTTTTCCGGCTCGTAGCGTAGAGGACGGGGAGTGCCAGGCCAAAGCCGCTGCTGCGAAGAAAGCCGAGGAAGAAGCGCTGCCGCTTGTTTCGAGATATTCGGGAGGAACGTCTCGCCAGGGCTTTGGCATTCTAATGATCCTGAACCCAGGAGAGCAAGCATGAAGAAAAATCGCACCAACCTCGGTTGAGATTCTTGTTCCAGGGAAGGGGACGAGCGAGGTCGTCAAGCATGGGCGTACATCTGCATGCCCTCTCAGGCAAGAGTGTGAGGTGAAGCCGAGTGAATGTGTATCACCCAATGGCCCCTGGCGATTCGCGACCGCAAAGTGGATCGCGATGAACACGAACATCAGGAAGGCGAGGCAGGGTGGAACGAAGCTATCGATCTACAAATCTCAAACCATGAAAGTGGTAGCTAGTCGTAAGAAAACATATCCTGCGCGCCTTTCCAGTAGCTACAACCAAGCTTCAAACTTGTCTTAAAATCAATATGCTTGGGGGGTTGAGGAAGGTGAGAATATGTTCAAGCAGTGATGATGTTGAGCACACGAGATGAGTTGACAAGTTCCGGTCGACATCCAGCTGGCAGAGCAAAATCAGGCTGCGTCGTCATCCGTGGCTGCTGGCTTGAAGACTTCGGCTATCATCGGTTGGAGACATTACACTGTACATTTTTCCAGCAGAGACACCACTCCACTGCCCCAGCTGCAGTGCGACGGCTCAAGCCCACTTCTCCTGTCTCTCCTGGCATAGAATACAAGCCATGGAAGGCAGTGTAGCGAAAAACAGGCCATCCTGTCCATGATGAAATCTTCTGGAGTAAGGGTGCGGGATTTTGTGTGTTCAGAAGTTTTTTTTAAACAATTTGCAGTTTGTAAGGTGTGTGCCGGTTGTTGCTAGCGGCGGTGCGTGCGCACGCACGCCTCAGCGCTGCTGTGAGGCCGAGTGAGAGATTATCTGCTGGGTGTCCATCCTCGTCCCGCCGGGCACCTAGCAGAAGAAGCTTAGGAACTTAGGAAAGTAATTAGGAAATTTGCGGCAGGAACATTCGCCTCGAGTCATATGATTATAGTCTATAGTACTATAATAGTAGTAGCAGTCGTCGTCGCCGTCGTCGCGGTCGTAGGTAGTAGTAGCAGTAGTAGGCGCCATCTACTTCGTTTGTCGCGCAAACGGCGCTGCAAACATGTCAGCGATGTGGTTGATTTGAACTGCAGAGCATCTCCAAAACAGGTGTTTTAGTTTGTCAGACCCATCAACCAAACCAACCACCAAGCCCCAGCCCACCCCACCCAACCCCACCCTACTGGGCCCGTCAACGTTTTGCGTGTTGCTTCCTTGTGACATAGTGTTCGCGACATGGTACTGTACTATAGTGCAATGGTTGAACAGCTGAAGAATTTGGGCAGGTCTAATGCTCGCGTACACCATCCTGGCAGAAAAGTTATTTGCCGGTTGGCTGCGCAGCTGCGCTGCACGCTGTCATGCGCGGACCAGGCTCCCGATCTCCTGAGGCTCAGTTGAATGGAGGCCAGTTTCCGTCCTGCGTCTCGGGTAGCGATGCAGTCACTCTCGCTGTGGCACACGGCCTTCGAACTTTTCTATCGCCCTCTCGCAATTCCGGCGCCGGATGACGCCCTTCATAATCTTGATGTGAAGTCTTCATGATCTTGATGTGAAGTCATGAAGGCTCCTGAAGGCGGCACAGGGAAGACCAACATGACATGGTCAGCGCGGCGCGTAGCAGGCTCGAGTTTCGTGTCTCGCCGCCCGGAAAAGGCCGGCCCTTTCACGCCTCCCTGCTCCTGAGACGAGCAGCCTGCAGCATCCCCCACAAAAGAAGCAAAGGCTGCTGCCACATGCTGTGACCCTCTGTTAGGTGAAGCTTTCCTTCCTTTTTCGTCAGAGAATGCTGTTTTCAACCGCAGAAGCAGGCCCTAAAGGCCAAACGACAGTGTCACACCATGACAACTGTTGCACGCTGCTAGACAAGGCGGCGCGGACCGGTTGTTATGGGGCAAACTCGGCCCATGGGCTCTTCCGTGCAAGACGCCGAGTCTCTAAGGCTCTAAGGTTTCGATGTGTTTTTGGGGAAGGGACTTGAAGTCCGCAGCAGTAGGTGTTGGACGGAGCCAGATGCCGTCTAAGCTTCACAGCACGGAATCCGCGTGCGACAGCCCTGGCTTGACTGAGGCAGCGTAGCTTGGCGGATCACTCCCGACCGCTTGAATGCGCGACATGCCTCACGTAAGGGTTTTAGCTTGCCATTTCCCTGCGGTGGTCCGAGCCGTCTGAGTCTATGCACGCGGTGCACTTTGAGACTTGGACGTGGTCAGATGCAGGCGCCGCCCTCGACACCTGGAGCCAGCCTGGCTCTTCGGGAGCACGCGCCGTCGCACGTTGACGGGTCCGTGGTCCGCGTGCTTCAATTGCACTCGAACAGGGCCGAGAGCTTCCCTTAGGCAGCCACTCCTCGATCTCCTTTGGAATTTTCTGCCACGAGTGCAGCAGCTCTGAGATCTGGGGCGATGGTGACGTGACCTTGACCTAAGCGTAGACAGGTGACTGAGAGGTGGTTCGTACCCAGAACACCTACGCAAGGCTTTCGGTTCTGCAGGGCGACGAAAACGTACTGCATCTGCACTCGAAAAATGCCAATTTGCAGGCCCCATCGCCCCAGGAGCCTTGGGAAACAATCCGTGTACTACGTGTGTGCTCGAAAAGACGAGTTTTGCAGTTCTCTTCGTCAACGTTTTGTGTGTCGTTTCTTGTGACATAGTGTTCGCAACATTATACTGTATTATAGTGCAATGGTTGAACAGCTGAAGAATTCGGGCAGGTCTAATGCTCGCGTACATCATCCTGGCAGAAAAGTTATCTGCCGGTTGGCTGCGCAGCTGCACTACCGGCTGTCATGCGAGGACCAGGCTCCCGATCTCCGAGGAGGCCAGTTTCCGTCCTGCGTCTCGGGTAGCGATGCAGTCACTCTCGCTGCGGCACACAGCCTTCGAACTTTTCTATCGCCCTCGCGCACTTCCGGCGCCGGATGACGCCCTTCATAATCTTGATGTGAAGTCTTCATGATCTTGATGTGAAGTCATGAAGGCTCCTGAACGCGGCACAGGGAAGACCAACATGACATGGTCAGCGTGGCGCGTAGCAGGCTCGAGTTTCGTGTCTCGCCGCCCGGAAAAGGCCGGCCCTTTCATGCCTCCTGCTCCTGAGACGAGCAGCCTGCAGCATCCCCCGAAAGAGAAGCAAAGGCTGCTGCCACATGCTGTGACCCTCTGTTAACTTTGTTAGGCGAAGTTTTCCGTCCTTTTTCGTCAGAGAATTAGGCTAGACAGGGCAGCGCGGAGCGTTTGTCATGGGGCAAACTCGGCCGGGGCTTGGGGTACTCATAGGAGCCTTAACGATAGAGTAGGGTTTTGGGGCCTTTTATGTTGGACGGAGCCAGATGCCGTCTGAGCTTCGCAGCACGGAATCCGCGCGCTACAGCCCCGGCTTGACTGAGGCAGCTTCACTTGGCGGATCACTCCCGACCGCTTGAATGCGCGACATGCCTCACGTAAGGGTTTTAGCTTGCCGTTGCCTTGCGGCGGTCCGAGCCGTCTGAGTCTATGCACGCGGTGCACTCTGAGACTTGGACGCTGTCAGATGCATGCGCCGCCCTCGACACCTGGAGCCAGCCTGGCTCTTCGGGAGCACGCGTCGTCGCACGTTGACGTGCCCGTGGTGCGCGTGCTTCAATTGCACTCGAACAGGCCGAAAGCTTCCCTTAGGCAGCCACTCCTCGAACTGCATCTGCAGTCGAAGAATGCCAGTGTGCAGGGCCCATCGCCCAAGGAGCCCTAGAAACATTGTGCAATGGTTGAACAGCTGAAGTATTCGGGCAGGTCTAATGCTCGCGTACATCATCCTGGCAGAAAAGTTATCTGCCGGTTGGCTGCGCAGCTGCACTACAGGCTGTCATGCAAGGACCCGGCAAAACTGATGCAGAATGAAGTCGGAATTGGCGATGTCGAGATCATGTGTATCAGTGCAAAGTACCTGCACTGCAGTACCCTTAGGCTCCCGATCTTTGAGGCTCGGGTGAATGGAGACCAGTTTCCGTCCTCCGTCTCGGGTAGATGAAGGCGGATGCACTCACTCTCGCTGCGGCGCACGGCCTTCGAACCGACGCCCTGTTTAAACTTGATGTGAAGTCACGAATGCTCCTGAACGCGGCAATGGGCAGATCAACGTGATAGGGTCAGCTCGGCGCAAAGCAGGCTCGAGTTTCGAGCCTTTCCTGCAGTCGAAGAAAGTTTGCCACCTTGTGCGTTCTCGACGCTGTGCCCGATCGCTGTCGGGACGCCTAGCTCCAGTGCTGCGGCTCCTTGAAAGATGGCTATATGCTGGCCCTGGCGATTGTGCCCACGCGCGTGCGATGGCTTGCCACCGGAAACGAGCAGATAAGGCTTCTGAAGCTCCTACAGCCACAATGCCTCCTGCTCGAAGCAGGCACTCCTGCGGCGCAGACGGCCCTGTAAGCTCGACACATTGCTGGATCTTCGTTACCTCGCAGGACGGTGCCGGGAGTTGTGGCGGCCGCATGCATACATGGCTGAAGCTGTGAGGCTGTGACAGGAACGCCAGCCCTACCATCGAGCTTTGTGTTGTCCGGGCTTCTCTGCCTCGCGGCGACGCGTGCAAGGCTTGCAGCACAAGCTCCTCAAATGACGACAGAGCCAAGGCCCCGCTGCTGTCAGACTGTAAGAACCCCCTCCGCGTAACCAGTAGGGCCGGTAGGGACGACCTGCGACGGACCACGAGTCCACTGCCCGATCTGGCGAAAGACCCCTGAGGCTTTGATGCAAACCGGTGTGTGAAGCCTTGAGCTGTGGAAATCCCGAGTTTGTACATGACAACCCCCTGATACAATGTGAGGCTGTTGTCAACTGTGCTATCGACGTTACCCTGCAATGCGGGCTTTGTCGTTGCTAGGTAGGAGGGAAAATCCGTGACAAGCCCATGATGTATGCGTGACAGGTCATGGGTCGTGCAGACCCCGGGCTCTCGGCTCTGAATCCTCCGCTCGTTTGGTTTCGGGTGGCTTCTCTTGTTGCACTCTTCAAGCGAGCAGTGCTACTTGGGGGAACCGTTTTGCAGAGCTAACCAGCGGCACCCGTTGCAACGTATGACCTCAAGCGGTTCCAGATAGGAGCCGCAGCCGGTGTCCTCCTGGGTGATTACGTCCGCAGCCTGTCTTTGCGGGTGCAACGCTTCGTGACCATATCCCGACGGTCTTGGCACGGCCTAGCATGTACTAGATCGTGCTGTTGGCAGGTTGTCAAAATGCGAGTGGATGCCGGCAAAAGTGCGAGGGAGCCTTCCATAGCTAGGCGACATTGCTGCGGACAGAGAGCGATCGAGATGCAGGCGCTCACTTGTGGGCACGTGGTCGGCACTCCGCAGATGCACGAGGATGCTGCCGGCGATGATGGTTGTTGTGATCTGTGATTGTTTATAGGACCTAAGTTAGGTGTTCAGGTTTCTGCGGTGCCGGTGCGGCTCCAAGGGCAGTGAGTGTGCCTGCTGGCCTTGGGCCGGCGTAAGGTTAATCACGACGAGGCACCTTCCGAAGGGGCGAAACGTTCAGCATTTGGTCTCTGTGTCCATCGTCACAGAGTGGTTGGGAGGGCGGTGTGCGGGCTGTGCGGGCAGCACGGCAACATGCGTCCGCACCAGCTGCAGCACGATCCGGCGATGTTGGCACCAACCGAGGACAGCTGGCATTTCATGCACTTGCAGGCCTCTTAGACTCTACTGTTCACAGAGTATGTGGCTCAAGAGCTTCGCGGCCATGTCTCGACGGTCGTGGCACCGCCCAGCAAGAAACTAGATCGTGCTGTTGGCAGGTTGTCAAGATGCGACTGGATGCCGGCAAAAGTGCGAGGGAGCCTTCCATAGCCAGGCGACATTGCTGCGGACAGAGGGCGATCGAGATGCAGGCACTCACTTGTGGGCATGTGGTCGACCCTTCGCAGATGAGGATGCTGCTGGCGATGATGGTTGTTGTGATCTGTGATTGTTCATAGGACCTAGATTAGGTGTAGGCTTGGTATTTTGAAGATCTCAATGTTTCTGTCTTTGCCGCTGTACGCCTCGGACTGCATATGTTAAGCTGTTCGACTCTGGCGCTTCCTTCAAAACCTCCGGTGGCTTTTTGCACCGAGCTTTCGTAGTCGAGGCACAGGGTCGTTCCCGAAAGGAGTGCAGGGTCTTCTGCTCCCGTCCTTTCCGTAAACATTACATTGACATGGTGTGCACGGCATGTACGATGTTGCAGAGCCGATCGAAGCCGTCGATGTCTTGTCAGAGATCATGTCGCACGCTTCTCCCATGAGGCGTGCGCCTCCAGGACCAAGCCTTCGAGCCCACAGAGTTCGAAATGGGGTTGCTGACTCATGGACTCACTGCTCTTTGCTTCGTCTTGGTGAGCTGCTTGTTTGTGCAGGAATGAATCTGCAAGGAGAGAAGCACTGTAGCCTGCATCGGAGGGCACCTCTTCGCCACAAGAAAATCCAGTCAGTACACTTCGTGACTGTTGCGATCTTCTTCCCAAAACAGGCTCCTCCCCGCACCAGTTCTCGCATTGCAACCCCCCACCGCAGGTGGAAAAACATGCCAATGGCCTGCACTCTGCTCTCGTCACCCTGCAGCCTGTGAGGAGGTGGCTCTGATCAGATCCCCCTCCTCTAGTCTGCATCGGAGGGCGCCTCTTCGCCACAAACAAATCCAATCACTTCGTGACTGCTGCGATCTACTCGAGCAAGAACAGACATTGGCCTCACGGGCTGCCGATCTAATCAGTGCACTTCTGCCGGAATTGCTCCTTAGCTGCGGTCTCTCGGCCCTTTCGACTGCACATGTAGAGATGCAAAAACGCTCGTTTTCACGATTGGGTTTTTCGGGGTCCTTCAACAGTGAATCATGGTGCCCCCGCGATTCACCAGGTTCAAGCAGTTTGCATTGTTGACCCTTTTTCCACTGTCAGGTGTTGACCTGGTCAACATTCTTGGATCCCGACTCTCGATTCGTCGACCCCTTCATGGCGGCTGGTCTTTTTCTAGGCCCCTGATATTGACTGTCGAAAACCGACATTTCTCTAATTCACTACACTGTAAAACCTACTGCCCTGCATCGCGAACTCAGCCAAGCAGGAGGCAAAAACAGCAGCTGCAGCATGCTCCGGTGATGTTGGCACCAACCGAGGACAGCTGGCATTTCATGCACTTGCAGGCCTCTTAGACTCTACACTGTTCACAGAGTATGTGGATCAAGAGCTTCGTGGCCATGTCTCGACGGTCGTGGCACCGCCCAGCAAGAAACTAGATCGTGCTGTTGGATGCCGGCAAAAGTGCGAGGGTGCCTTCCATCGCCAGGCGACATTGCTGTGGACAGAGAGCGATCGAGATGCAGGCACTCACTTGTGGGCACGTGGTCGACACTTCGCTGGGCCGGCGTGCGATTTCTCATGACGAGGCACCTCCCGAAGAGCTAATCTCGGCAGCTGGCATGACTCGGGCTACATATGCTGGGCTGTTCGACTCGGTCGCTCCCCTCAGAACCCCCGGTGGCTTTTTGCACCGAGCTTTCGTAGTCGAGGCACATTCTCGGGCCCGAAAAGAGGGGAGGGTGTTCTGCTCCCGTCCTGTCCGTAAACATTACATTGACATGGTGTGCACGGCATGTACGATGTTGCAGATCCGATCGAAGCAGAGACCATGTCGCGCGCTTCTCCCACTGATGAGGCGTGCGCCTCCAGGACCAAGCCTTCGAGCCCGCACAGAGCATGTGGATCAAGAGCTTCGTGGCCATGTCTCGACGGTCGTGGCACCGCCCAGCAAGAAACTAGATCGTGCTGTTGGATGCCGGCAAAAGTGCGAGGGAGCCTTCCATAGCCAGGCGACATTGCTGCGGACAGAGAGCGATCGAGATGCAGGCACTCACTTGTGGGCAGGTGGTCGTCACTTCGCAGATGCACGAGGATGCTGCTGGCGATGATGGTTGCTGTGATCTGTGATTGTTGTCCATAGGACCTAGATTAGGTGTTCGTGCAGTTGGTGCCGGTGCGACTCCAAGGGCAGTGAGTGTGCCCGCTGACTCTGGGCCGGTGTGCGATTTCTCGTGACGAGGCACCTCCTGAAGAGCCAATCTCGGCAGCTGGCATGACTCGGGCTGCCCCCTCCACCCCAGACTGCAAACTCCCCGCTCTTTTACACGAAGAAATGAACATAAACGTCCTTTATAACACATAAAGGAGAAATCCATACGAAAACGCTCAAAGTGAACAAATGAAAGAAGCAAGAATTAAACAAACTTCATTTTGAAAGGTTTGCAAATAGGGGGCTGCCCCCTCCCAGCACGGCGAGCATTCATAACGTGCTTTAGGCGCGTTATGATCATTTCATCGCTGGCAGTTGCCAGGGGAACGTCAAAATCGTAACTTGCTTCGCGCGTCAAACAAAGCTCTATAGTCTTTTTTTGCTACATATGCTAGGCTGTTCCACTCTGTCGCTCCCTTCAAAACCTCCGGTGGCTTTTTGCACCGAGGTTTCGTAGTCGAGGCACAGGGTCGTTCCCGAAAAGAGGGGAGGGTCTTCTGCCCCCGTCCTGTCCGTAAACATCACATTGACATGGTGTGCACGGCATGTAAGATGTTGCAGAGCCGATCGAAGCCGTCGATGTTCGCGCTTCTCCCACTGATGAGGCGTGCGCCTCCAGGACCAAGCCTTCGAGCCGACAGAGTGCAAAATGGGGTTGCTGACTCATTGACTCACCGCTCTGTGCTTCGTCTTTGCCCGCACCAGTTCTCGCGTTGCAACCCCCCACTGCAGGTGGAAAAAACATAGCTTGGCCGATTGCTGTTGCCGTTTTGTTCCCATCTGGACAGTGGTTGAGTGGGTTCAGGGAGCATTGTATCTACAGTGTTTGTTTTGCGATCTACTGGAATATGCACGGACATTGGCCTCAGGAGCTGCCGATGCATTCAATGCACTTCTGCCGGAATTACTCGTTCGCTGCGGTCCCTTGGCCGCCGGTTCGGACACGAAGCTGCCCTACCATAGTGGGTCCCATTGAGGATGCCAGCTGTGGGACGCGCGCGACAGGCGGCAGGAGGAAGCCACATGCACTTCCGAAGTGTGGTGCCTGCAACTTCGGGAGGTGTTCTTCCCGGCACTCTCTCCTGCACGTATAAGTTCTCGCGTTGCCTTCGCGGTGGATGCTCCCGTCACCCTGCAGCCTGTGAGGAGGTGTCTCTGATGCTTCGGGATGCCTGAGAGAGATGTCCGCGTGCAACATCACCAATGCTGCAGAGGATCATTTCATATCATTTCTCTGAGAGTGTCTTCCCGCTCGCCACCTGCAGCAGCTCGCATCTCGGCATGAGCGTGCCGGCACGGCAGGCACGGCGCGCAAAAAAGATTGCGCGCTCCTTCGGAAGTTGCGAGGGCGAGGTTGCCGTGTTTGGAGCCGCTTTGCCTACTTGCCAGAGCCTTTGAAAACTTTGAAGCTCCGGAAAGTACCGAAACCTCCGGAAGCTAGGAGCTTAAGTCGTCCAGGGCAGAGGGAAGTCGTCGGCCTCCACGTCTGGAGCTTCAGATCCCCTCGCCGTAAGTTTGTGGTGCGGACGAGTTGCGCGCAAAGTTCTGGAGCTTTCGTGCACGTGCCACTTGGGATCCAGCACGCTGCGTCCCACGACGAAGCCGCCTGCGCCCCTGGCCCTCACTGGTCTACGCACAAGCTCTGCATTGGCTCGTAACTTCTGTGCTGAAGTCAGAACGGCTGCTTCTCTGAATTGTTCAGGCATGGTTGAGAGCCAAGCGTGTGCACTGTGCACCTCATGTCCGCTTTGTGCGACCTGGACCGGTTGCTCGACATGCCGCAAACAGTACTCAACGAGTCATGCCTGGTGCGAGCCAGATCAGTTCAACCGTCACGTATTACAATATTGTAATAGGACTAGAAGCAGACAAAGTCTCGCAATGCATTCCCCGTGCTGTTGCTCCCCCAGCACTTATTGGATTTCGCGGTGAGGGCCTCCTCAATTACATGGGTCGCACACGACCCGGATAACCAGGTCTCTAAATTCAGTCGCTCAGACTTTTTGTCCTAAGACATGCCGGGCTGCGGCTGCAGGATTTTATCCGGCTCATGGTTGTTCACAATCCAAAACATATTGCTGAACATGTCGCTCGCAGGGGTCAGGCCTTCAGGATCTTATCCCAGCTGTGTGGATAAGCAAAAGTCCCGCCTTGCGACCGAGCGCAGTGATCCTCCAAGGCTCAAGCCCGAAAAGCTTATCTTGTGCGACGAGGTCAGGCCCCGGGACTTTATCTAGATAAATTCCTTGGGCCTGACCCCTCCATGCATGTCCAGCCTCTCTCTCAATAGCACTTAGAGCTTAATACCTTGCAGTATTAGGTGAGTGCTCGCGCAGCCTCTGCCAAGGTAACTTCTGCACCTCGAGCTGCAGTCGCGCAGGTTGAATCCCCGGACTGCACCTCTCAGCTCCAATTCTCGGCTTCAGCCATGCGAATTGCACTGTCTCGGCAATCCAGCCATACACCATGCATGGCAGATGTAACGACTGCCCGAAAGCGCGCATCTCTGGCAGGGCGTGCTTTTCTTCGTTGTGATCCGGGAAAGCCACCACTCTGTGCGATCTCCTGAATTTCTGAGTAGGTGCGCGGGAGAAAATAAGGACATCTCCGGCAGTTCGTTCTGAGCTTTGCCAAGCAGACCAACAAGTACAGAACATAGAAATAAATTGAGGCACAGGATCTTTATCGACTAGCGCCCTGCTCAGATCTTCGTTTGCCATGCTCGACGCAGGCCTTCTGCACACTGCCGCCTGAAGCGCTCGGACACTGCAAGTTGGGCCAAGACTGCAGAGCTGCATCTTTGACCCGTCTCGCTGCGTTCAGGGTACCTGTTCGATGCTGACCGTGCAGAGACTTCTGGCAATCAACGATTCACGATAGTTTCAAGCTAGCTTCAAGCGGCCGCAGACAATTGCCGCGGGAGGGCACTCGCAAGAAATTCCCCATAATTTCAGGCATTAGCATGCGCGAGATGTCCGTGAGGTGCCTTTCGGAGCAAGAAAGCGCATGCAAGGCTTAATTAAGATTCGAACGAGCTCTGACCGTCGGGTGCTGCTCGCACTGGATGCCCTTTTTCCGACGCTACGCTCCCTGAGCTTTCCCTGGGCATTGGGTGCTGAAGCTTGAATGCCAGGTGCCAAGGCCTCGCAGGGTCTTGACGTCTTCCCAGGCCACTTAGGTCAGTGGAGTATGTATGGGAATCCTGCTTTCACCATAGAGGGTTTATGAAAGTCTCAAGCAGGAGCAAAGGCCAGCGCATCGCAGCTGAGCCACTGAGGCTATGCAAGGCCTTCGAGAAGCTCGTCGAAGAGCCGTCGTTTCAGAAGGCAAAAGATGTCATAGCCTTTGCCCTAAAACATCTAAGAACTTCAAAGGCGCTTGGCTTGCTGAAGGCACCCTCGCCCTAGGGCGTCTACACTCCTGAGGAACCCATCTGTGGAAGCTCGCCTTGGCGAGAGCTCCTGGCTTCTGAGCAATCCGGTTGAGCGCAAAACGCTTTGCGTTTGATCTTCTTAGCTTGGCCCTCATGCCCCCGCTGCCCCCACCCCTTTCAGCGTAAGCCTTGCTTCCTCGAGTGAAGCTCTCCAACCAGACTGCGTGAGTGGCCTTGTGCTGGAGCGTCACGCTCCCCATCGCTGCTCCACATTTCTGGAGTTCTCGCTGCAGGCCGCAAGAGCACAAGAAATGGCCAAGCTTCTGTTGAACCTGCTCATCGCAGGCTTCGCTTGCTGCTGCCGCATGGCCTGCTGGCCTGCTGCACGTCACCTTGTACAGAAGCAGCATCTCGCCAGCCTGGCTACCTGGAGCACGTCCAGCACTCCCACCAACATTTCGCCAGAGTCCACATCGGCTCATGCGGCTCGTGCTGCCCAAGGGCTCCACCCTCTTTGTGCTAGCATGGCCTGTCCTGGGTGTGTCTGAAAGGAAGTAAGTAGCTGGCGGTTCGTCTTGCTTTTGCCCGGCATGCCCGTGCACCTTCGTAGTTGTTGTGGATATTTCCTAGTGGCCGCCCATGTATGTCGCCCTCCCGGGCCGAGCAAGCACCAAATCTTGCGACCGGAGATCTCAAGAAGCGCGATAAGCGGATGCCGAGCTTCAGCACAACTATCTCAGAGGCTGTATTTCCATCGTGAGATGAGCCGTAAAATTATTTTGCGGCCGCGGCCGGCTGGCCGCGATTAACGGCTCGATGCAGGCTCTGTGTTATCTGAGACCCCTCGATGCACCTAGCCGAAGAAACACTGATTCCCTTTGATCGATTATCTGCAAACTGAGCTGTAGTCTGCTGACCTACTTGGCCACAAGATTAATACCATTTATATACAATGATAAGGAGGTCGCTAGAAGCGATAACTCACCGACCTTATCAAGAAGAGTATTTATAGGATTCCGAATAAGTTTCTGAATATCGTTCGTCGTTATCGTTATCGTCGTTGTTGTGTAGGGTCTAAATATAGAAGATTCTCAAAGATTCTCATTTAATTTAATAAAGCGATAATTCATTAGGACGCTTTTGTAGTTATGATAATTGTATAAGTTATCTGATCCCTTCAATAGTCTTTAAATTTTCAGCCGCACGCTTTGCATCTGAATCTTTCTTTAATCGGTCCTATAGGAGTAATAAAAAAATAATTAAAGAATCTTGTCGTTTATTAAATATAATTTTAGATTTTAATATATTAGGCGTGGTGCGGCCTCGCAAAAGCTAGGTATGGGACTTGAATATAGCCTCATCAATCTAAAAAACAAGCACAAGAAAATTTCAAGAGATTCAGAACCCTGAAGATTTCCCGTTTGAATCTTACGTTGTGCGTTCAAAGTACTTAGGAGCCTTCGTTGTAGATCAAAAGATAAGTGTGCCAAGCAATCGCTCCTTGATATTCTATGCCGTCGCTTCAATTGCGCATCAACCTTCTCATAAAGATTGTATAGAAGAGTCATGCCTTCTTATTCGATTCTTCTAAAACTCTTAAATGTAATAGGTTCATAACCCAAATTATCTGACACATAACGCTCCCCAATATCATTACGACCACGTTTACGTCTGCGTAGCTCGTAGCCACATTCAGCCGTTCCATCGTCGCTTGCGTCAGTATTGACGAGAGCACCGGTGATGTAACAGCAATATCGAGGGTAAGCCTAGGGAACTTCCTCCACGAATTCGGTTTCAGACTAGGCAGCGCCATGAGCAAAGTGTCAGTAGGTCGAAGCTGCGGATCTTCAGCTATCAGTCCCGTGGGTTCCAAGACAGGTCTCAAGCTAACAATTTCAGCGTATCTATGGATTGTATTACGAAGAGAATTATGAATCTTATATTTACTCCCTTGTCTCATATAATCCATAACATGATGCCCAAGATGATCAAGGGATTGATGGCAATAAATATATCCCAAACCTTTCCCGAAAATAGGTATTCCCAATCGCATACTGACAATATCCGAAAATGCAATATCAGAGAATACCAAAGGAGTGGCATAAAGCCATGCCCCTGCTCCGGGAGCGGCGACAGCTCGAAGCCGCGCTTGGCGGGCCAGCGCTTGGCGGGCCACACAACTCCCTTGGAGAAGATCTTGGTGGACAGTCTCGTACATCTGTTGCAACTTGGCAGGTTGATCGATAGGCTGAGAAGGGTTGAAAAAATCTTCCTGATCAGTCGGAAAGAAGCCACTAAGGTGTTGTCGGGCTGCAGCTTCGAAATCTCTAGCAATTGAATGAATATATCCCGGCACCAACCGATTGACATGGGCATGACTCCGATGTCGCGCCGTGAGGTAGGCCAAATCAGCGACATGGAAGATCCGTATGCCTACCGAACTCAACAGCCCCAAGCCCCCCCACTTGATTGGCAATCTAGCTTGAAGCCATTGACTCACCGACAAAGGTTGCCCGACAAGATGTTCAAGTAACTCTTGTTGCAAACGGTGGTGCAATTCGAGGAGGCTAGAGATATACTCCCNTGAAGCCATTGACTCACCGACAAAGGTTGCCCGACAAGATGTTCAAGTAACTCTTGTTGCAAACGGTGGTGCAATTCGAGGAGGCTAGAGATATACTCCCGAGGAGCGGTACGAGTCCAGTACTGAATCCGTCCAAAAGAGAGAGATTGCTGGAGGATATGGAAAGCAACATGTTTGTGGGGCAATTGAGTAACAATCTCAACTACTTCCTGAACCTCCTTGGCTTTAGCAGCCATGAACGACTCCAAGAACACGTGGGAGCCCATGACTGGGGGCTTCAAGATAGCAAGATCGCAACCAGTGACAATATTGATACCCAAAGCCTGGAACTCTGAAACATCCCCACGAAACTGCTCACCAGCAAGGAGGTGCAGAATTCACTTCGAATACTCAAATTCGAGTCCGTACTTAGAAGAAAGAGCGATTGCCTGCTTGAAATCGGCCCAGACATCGGTCACATGTCCCCCAGAATAGGCGTCGTCAGCGAATTCAACTTCAAATTCGGGAGGGGGATGCTCAGTACGACTCCGTGCCTCTTCGTACATCCGGCGCCACGTGAGGCAAAACATCGGTCCCATCATGGGACACCCTTGTTGACCCCTGTGGCAAGCGTCAAGCTCCCTCGAATAGACAAGATGACTACTGGCGCCGTATATATACTGAGCAAACCGCGAAGAAGCCGGTGCGTGATCTCTGCAATCGCGCAGAAATTCAAGCGGGCGAACTTCATTAAACGCGTTACGCACGTCCTTTTGAAGCAAGATAGCATTAATATTAATTGCCCCGATTCTGTTGGGCCCAAGCTCGGGTAGCATGTACCATAATTTCCGCGCCACTTTTGGTCAGGGCCAATTGCGTATCTCCCAACCTCTCCTGGATACGAGATCTATCAAGCGAGAAAGTAGCCTTGAAGACAACTTTACGCCAAGTGAGTCCAAGAACGATGGGTCTAGCATCGGCNGGCCAATTGCGTATCTCCCAACCTCTCCTGGATACGAGATCTATCAAGCGAGAAAGTAGCCTTGAAGACAACTTTACGCCAAGTGAGTCCAAGAACGATGGGTCTAGCATCGGCTTCAAAAGAGATCAAATTGCCACTTCCATCCTTCTTACCAACCCCCATAAGTTTACCTCCCCCGAAGAAGGGGCGGAGATACTCGGGCGCCTTGCCATCGGCCAACAACTGCACCAAGTCTCGAAAGAGTTTAGCAATGGATTCTTCATCAGGTCGTTGTCACGGAGAAAATCCCCTCGAATTCCGTCGGGCCCCGGGGAAGCCCCCTTACGGAAAGAAAAGATAGCGGCATATACGGTCTCAAGCGGGATTTCGGGAGGTTCGACACATGAAGCACTCACCATCTCAGCTTCGTCACGGACAGGAAATTTGGCCAATAACCGCGCTTTGACAGCAGGCGTCTCAGAAGCCAGACCAGGCGATACCAGACGTCGAATAGCTTCCCCAACCCGACCCAGCGAGACCAAGCGCTCGACCTCCCGATGGACATCATCTACCCGCCCCTCCCTCCGCCGCCCGCGCGAGCGACGTTCCGAAGCAACCATCGCCTCCGTCCAGAGGCCGTATCGGCCTCCGGCGCGCCAACGATAAAGGAGAGATTCGGTAAAGCGATACGCTTGAGTCGGTCTTTGACCTCGCTGAGACTGGCGCAACACGCATTTGCCGAACATAAAGAACTCTAACTAGGCCCTACGAGCCTTTTGATGAGCATCCGTATCCATGTCAGTATTCCACGCGTCAGCGCGATTATACTGAAGAACGCGAGCGATAACTTTACCGTACTCCTCACGGGCCAGCGAGAACAGCGAAGCCGGGAAGTATTCCTTCGTCAAGACATTACATAAAAAGATCTCATGAAGTGCAGGTAAGCGCATATCCGTGACAGCCAAGCCTTCCCCAACACCAACAGGGACAGACCGCACAGACTGAGCGGCACCTCTACATCGTGCATGTGTGGAGTCCCGAATCCTATGTGAAATGCTCAAACCATAACATCGACAAGCGGCAAGGCCTTGGGAAGTAAGCCATTCCTCAGACGGTCGCTCGGAAAGCTCCCCCCCGACATATGTAAGTCAACATGGGCCCGCAAAGTAGACGTACTAGCAAACCCCGATGTGTCGCGAGCAGCGCTTCGTGAGCACCCAGGCACGGGGCAGAAGTATGGACCTGATGCCCTGGCATCAACGTGGCCAGAAGCGAGCATGGATCCTTCCTGACGAAATAGTTCAGCAATGGGAACATCCTCCCCGTAAAGTGAGGCCATTTGAGCCTCCACAGTGACTTCCTGAAACGAAATTTGCAAAAGGTTAGCTGGGTGGCTACTATTTGCTGCTGTAACCTCATCATCAATATCCATGGCGCTCATGGCTGAGGCAGGGGCAAGCCGCTTCCCGAAGGGTCTACTACTACGAGCGGCGTCTGGGAAGCTGGGGTTCTTCTACGAATAAATCATCTATAAGCCTCTCATGGCCCATGAACTAGACCTCCAAACAGTGTCCCGCCAAACCGCACGTGAGGAGGCGACACCAACCCGTGGGAAGATGAATTTCCAGGATGCGGAGTAGAGCTGGGACAGTGAGGATTATTGAATCACCGTCCTGACCCCAGAAAGCGGTCCAAAGGACAGTGAGCTCAACTCCCAAGCCTGTATCGGTCGCAAAACTCAGGATCCCATCTCGAACCCGAGTCAAGAGATTATTAGATCCCCAGCAACAACAAGATAACCCAGGTTTGCCACCCGATTTATTGGACCCCGCGGGAGTGACAGCACAAGTCCGCGCATGACTCAGGTAGAAGAGACTACTTCTACAAACCCAAGTATTTCTGATCCGTCGTCGCAACTCATATTTAGAAACGAACCGCAATGAACCCAACACGCCCGTCGGAATGTCAGCCCATATACGAGTTCCCAGCAGCCACACAAACAAGACGGTGAAAGAACTGCGGGCGCATGCATGCTTTCGTGCGTGCGCTCGACCCCTTTTGACCTCTCGACGGAAACCAGACCTCTACGAGAAATACCACGCCCCAAACCACAGCAAGGAGGGGGAGGCAGCACCTCATGGCCGTTGCGGCGCCGGCGGCCCAGATGCAGCGTGGCGGCCGCCCCCGCGCACTAATTAGAGAGAGGCAACCAGGCCAGGGCCCAACCGTTTCCTTTCTTAATTTAGTAGTGGTGGGCATAGATCGTGCCGGGGAAGGGATCTAGATGCCGTTGTTGAATGTAGCGCGGCTGCGAGGTTGTTCTGCTGCTGCCGTTTTAGCTTCGGATTGGGTCGTCGCTTCGGTGTTTGTCTTCGAGGTTGGGCCTATGTCAGGGCGTTTCGGATGGGTCCCCGAGGTGCAGGCTGTTGCTACTGCTGCAGCACGGAATGGCTATGCATTATCAAGAATAAAATCATAGATGAATTTGATGGATCTTTATCCATTAAATATTTTTGAAATTATCGAAACTCTTCGAATAATATTGGATGGAATCTATATACGTTGGCTAGCCCGTCCCACTTCTGTTGTTTCATCCTCTCAGCCGTCGCAGCCCCCTCAATCTCGATTCTTCCCACGCTTGGCAAGCCTTGTTGCCATTGGAGTGAGAGCTCTATAGTAGGCTTTGGCTTTTTATTTGGCGAACGCCTCCATGGTACCGCGATCTGCGCTTATAGATCCTGAATTCAGTGATGGCAGTAATATTGACTTGATTGATAGATTAATAGTCATTTCCCGTGCCTTAAGCCTAAACCAATAAAATAAATAATCATTATAGAAAGATACAAACAAGCCACGCGCAACTACAGAACCAAACAGGTCATGTCGAATCCGAAGCGGGGAAACTTCAGCAGTGGATACCTCAGTCCCGGCATGTCGCCAAGAAAATGCACTGAAAGCACACTGCAAAACTACGAGTACGATTAGTAATGCCATAGTGTTGCGCACCAAGTCCTGCACTAAGCTTTCGGAGGGGGTCCACGTGGCTTGAAGCCATCTACCCACGATTGCCCAAATTTGAGGATGAGAGCTGACGTGAATTTTCAAGCTTGGTAAAGATAGCTGGCGATAAAATCGTGATTCTCATGCTTGCCTGCGAATCGCGGCCTGAGGCCCAAATCCTGATTCTGATATTTGCCTGCGAATCGCGGCCTGAGTCCCAAATCCTGATTCTGATACTTGCTTAATAGGTTGAGGGGAGGCTTCGAAGCCCCTTCGTGCTGAAGGGCCTGAAGCCCCCTTCAATTCACGAGAACGAAGGGAGTTTCGAAGGTAAGGACGAAGCCCTTCGCCTTCACCTTCGAAGTCTTCGAAGCCCTGCCACCCTTCGTCCTTACTTTCGAAGCCTTCGAAGCCCCTTCGTTCTCCATCTTCGAAGTCTTGAAGCCTTCGAAGGCTTCGAACGGAAAGGACGAAGTCCCTTTGCTTTGGCCTTCGAAGCCTATCTCTTTGTTCTTGCCTTCGAAGAGTCGAAATCGTCCTTGCCCTTCGAAGTCTGAAGCCTTTGAAGATTTCGAAGGAAGGACGAAGGCCTCTTTGTAGCCTTTGTGCTTCTTCCAAATTTCATTCAAAGTCTTTGTCTTTTTTCGAATTTCCCTCTTGTTTGTCGAACACGACGTGAATTCACGTATTTTTGATGTTGTATCTTCTTGGACATGATTTTATTCAGGTCTTCGCACTTATTTTCTTTTCATTTCTTGGTTCTTAGAATTGCTCTTATATTTGTAGATTATTTTTCTTTATTTTTGACTTCCTAAAACGATCTGGTGGGGCTTGCTTCTTCTAGTGATAAAAACGTTTTCTATATATATCTTCGCGCTTATTTTGCCTTTTCAAAGTCTTGGCAGTTGGTCTCTCTTTTTCTTGATTATCAAGAAGACGTTTCATTTATGATTGATTTTATTGTAAACAGTTTTTACCTCCTGAGGCGATCACTAGTATTTAATTTTATTTTCGTCGGTTTTAACCCCCTGAAGATTCCGTGTGACTTTCTCTTTTTTGTGCTCTAAACGCTTTCGCCTCTTTGCAGCCTTCGTGCTTCCTCCAAACCTCCTTCAATTTCTTTACCTTTTCAGTTTGATTCGAATTTTCCTGCTTCTTTGTCGAAAAAGATTTTCATTCATGTTGAATTTGATGTTCTTCAATTTCAACCCGTAAAGCGATTTCGTGGGGATATCTTCTTCTTCTTGAGAGTTTTTTTTTGGTTCACGTCTTTGTGCTTGCTTTGCCTTTTCAAAATCTTGATAGTTCGATTTATCTTTCTTGATTGTCGAAGAAGACATTTCACTTATCTTTCATATTTCTTCATTTTTGACTCCCTGAAGCGATCTCGTATGGTTTTCCCTTCTTGTGATGAATTTTTTTTACGGTTTCACGACTTACGAGAGCGGGGAGGTCTCACCTTTCAAAGGCTTCGAAGTTTTCGGCCTCGCCTTTCGAAGCCTTCGAACCTCCTTTCATTCTTCCCGTCGAAGCCTTCGTCCTCTCCCTTCGAAGTTTCATCCTCCCCTTCGTCCTCCCCTTCGGAGCCTTCGAAGCCCCCTTCGTCTTCACCCTTCGAAGCCTTCGTCCTCCCCCTTCGAAGCCTTCCTCCCTTCAGCGCCCCCCCCCCCTTTGTTAGAGTACATTGCTCTTTGGTGGTCCCTATTGCACCCACGTGGCATATTGATCATTCGTCATATTTGGCTCAAGTGATTGCAAAAAGGTGACTGACCGAGTGATTGCATTCTGAAGTTATTACACTCCGTGACTGAGCATTTGATTGTTGCTTGCATTGAGCATTCCAGAAGAGCTTGAAAATATTGATTCATGGTAGCGGAAGCCCTACGACGAAACCCAGGGTATTCCATTACTCTAGAGGAATTCTGAGGATTACTGATTTTCGAAAGTCTGGATTGAGATAGCTGTGCTCAAATTGGTTCCTCCGCTCGTATTGAAAGGAGAGCATGACAGATGGGAAGATTGGGCCTGGTAGTTGAAGGCCTACGTAGCATTGTACAAGCCAGTAGCTCAAGATCTCATAGATAGGATTGAAGGATCAGCTGCTCAGATTGATGATGCATCAACGAACCAAGAAGAGATTCGTAATTATCCTGGCCAAGAATTGGTGAGATTTGAAAAGCAATTGCATTACCTCCTAGCTAACCTGGCAGATGATGCAGCTAGGTTGATTGTCAGGCTGAATGACACAGGCAACGGATTTGAGATATGGAGGCAATTGCATGAGCGTTTTGCATTGCCAAGCAGAGCCAAGGGAGTGAGTCCTCTGAGTCAATTGTTGGAGCATCAATTCCGAGATGCCCATTTCGAAGCGGATTTGACTTTATTTGTTATCTTGAAGAACAAGCATGCGACCAACACGGCAGGCATTGAGTGATGATCTGCTTGTCCCATTGATGATGAATAAGATACGAGGTCAATTGTAACAGCACTTGAGATCGCAAACGAACATGCTTAGGACATTTCATCAAATCCTCGTGATTGTGAAGGAGTATTATCAAAGCAAGCATTTGGTCAGCAGCAAATTGCAATACGATCCGAGCAACAATCAAGCTGGCCCGGCACCTATGGCCATTGGTGCGGCATGGAAAGGAAAAGGAAAGAAAAGATTTAAAGGAGGAAAAGGATTGAAAGGCAAAGGCAAAGGAAAGAGCAAAGGAAAAGGAATGATGAAAGGATACGGAAAAGGATTCGGAATGATGAAAGGAAAAGGAAAAGCATTCCCGAAAGGAAAAGGAACAAGAAAAAGAAAGGGATTGAAAGGAAAAGGACACAACAGCAAAAGAATGGAAACGGAAAGAACGATGGATGCTTTATTTGGGGAGTCAAAAACCATTGGACCAACAATTGTCCGAGAGCGTATACACAAGGAGCCCTCTGATAGATTGAAGAAGGAATAGACTGGAACGAAATGGAAATAGATTGGAACGAACAGAGCGGAGAGAACGGAGAGAGCGCAGATTGGAACGATTACCAAGACGTGTTGTGCTACGATGGTACATGGACTGAGGACGATTGGGATGGTGATTGGTGGTATGATGAGAGCTATGACTGGTCTCAGGATTGGTCGTGGTATGACGACTCATCTTGGCATGCTCCTGATTGGACCCCTGAGGTTCAGTAACTGGCATTGCCCCGGCCACAGCAGACCATGACTATTCAGGCACCGATTGTTTCCCAACCGCAGATTGCTGCCGCAGTCATTACCAGTCCTCCTGGATTGATTTCATCTGATCAGATTGTTAACGTGAGTCTTATTACTTCTAGCAGCTCGAGTAACTCGAGAGGCTCAGGCACTGCGCGACCTGCGCGCCGAGGAATTGCAAGCAAGCTTTTCGTTGGAGCATTGATGCTAATTGGCACATTGTCAGCCAACGTACCGGTATTGCCAGAGTACACCCCATTGAGTGCTCCTACTGATAGTGAAACTCCATTGCAGATCACGCAAACGTTGCACAACGACAGCGTCATTATTCTTGAGGATTCCTTCGGAGCTGATCAAGACAGAGTGGCATCGTTTCATACGAAGTCAGGCATTGTCGACGGCACATGGCTCTTGTTCGATAGTGGAGCTTCAGCGAATTGTTGTCCACCATGGTTTGCCCAGGACTACCCATTGCTTCCTGTTGGTAGTGATTGTCCTGTACTTCGGAGTATTTCAGGCAAGACCTTGGACATCATTGGAAAGCGAGTTGTCGAATTTGATTGTGGAGGTCATTCATTGTGTGTACATTTTTACGTTTGTAAGAGCATATCATTTCCTTTTGTTAGTGCGGCTAGATTCCTGCTTCAGGATTTTGTTACTGTCATGTCACGCATTTTCATGACCTTATTGACGCCTGATTGCCAAACAATACCGATTGTACGTCAAAGAACACTTATTTACCTCACGCCTTCCATTGTCCCATTTCAGGACTCTGATTGTCGGTACACAGAAGCACACATTTCTGCGATCATAGGTGAATTGGAACTTGAGGATTGTGATGTTGACCTCCGAGGCATCACTGACATTGAAGATCCTGAATATGACCATTTGTCTCAGATTTACTCATTGATTGCTGCAGCTAAACAGAAAGGTCAAGCAAAGGCGAAAGCTAAGGCAAAAGCCAAAGCAAAGCCAGCATTGACATTCGCGACCAAGATTGTCAAGCGCGCTAACTTCAAGAATGTTGACTATTGGGTTGTCAACGAGGATTCATTTCTTCTCGTCCGTCATCACATTAAATCGCGGCAGAAGCTCATGGGATTGCGATATCTCCGTGGTGAATTTCCTGTTGACGAAAGTAGATTGACTGGATGGCGACAAACCGAACGTCATTTCATTGATGGCACGTCTGATGTTGTGACTGATGAAGACTTCCGATCACGTGATGACGACAAAGTCATTGCTACGGAATCCTCTACTCAGTCATGGCGTGGTAGAACTATCTTTAACTTGACACCGTTGACTGGTCAGGCATTAGACAAGGCTAAGCTCGTCGCTGCTAGACATCAGCAAGCACCTTCTATTGCTATGCAAACCGATCGTTTTCGATTATCGTCTGATGTCCAACCGTCTTCGGAACTTCCCGCATTGACCGATAATCCCTCATCGTCTAGCAAAGACCCGCCCCCCCGCCCCATCGTTTCGGATCCTGGCGTTTCCAGCCGAGGAACCGAGAAGCGTATTGATCGACAACACATTGTAACGACTAAGGAAGGAGAGAAGCTTATCCTGATCAAATTGCGGTCGTTACATGAATTCGATCTTGACATGAAGGATTTGATTGTGCGGCTGTTCTACACCCAGGATCCTCAAACAGATCAGACAAGGACGACTGATCATTGGGTTCAGACTCCGGATTATTGGATTCGTATGGTTCACACAGAGCGTGATGATCGTATTGATCCAGACCATTGCCCTTCTCCATTGTCGTCAGCTGATGCTACTGCACTTGGTGACACATTGGATACGAATAGGTACACTTGCATTCTCGAATGTAGTGACCCTCAACAAGATGGTATCTAGATT
Organism: Symbiodinium sp. clade A Y106; assembly: GCA_003297005.1. Lineage (NCBI taxonomy): Eukaryota > Dinophyceae > Suessiales > Symbiodiniaceae > Symbiodinium > Symbiodinium sp. clade A. Next base: position 38,847 of record BGNK01001444.1, on the reverse strand, counting down.
GATGATTTCTGGTGCAAATATAGGGACCAATACGACAACACCATTATTCCAAAGGATGACCCCCGTCGTAAACTTCCGTTCAAATGGATTGGTTTCTCAGTATTTGAGGTTTCGAGCCCCATGGACATTGAGAGACCTGTTCCCGAAATAGTTGAAGTTGCGACTAAAGCACCCCGAGGATTGAAAGTCCCTCCTGAGCCCACAGCTTCCGAGAGAAGACAATATGAATTGACGCATTTGCCTTATCGAGACTGGTGTCCTTATTATGTGAAAGACAAAGGTAGGCATGGCGCTTCAAAGAAACAATTGGATCGTCATCCTGTCATTCAGGTAGATTATGGCTTCCATTCAACGGATCCCCAGCTTCCCTTGAGAAAGCTATTGACAGCTGTTGACATTGTCACTGGCGTAGGGATGTCTGTTGTTGTTCCGAGCAAAGGTAGCGATAATTACGCCGTAGCTGAATGGAAGAAATTCATCTATGAGTGTGGTAGAACCTTTGGCATTTCGCAATATGATCAGGAAAAGTCATTGAAGGCACTGTGCACTCGTGTTTGTGCAGAGCTCGGTGGATTGAGCATTCGTGGAGCCCCAGTAGGACATTCACAGGTGCAAGGCTCTGTAGGACAATTGCAGCGCACGTTCTATGGACAATTGNTGTGCAGAGCTCGGTGGATTGAGCATTCGTGGAGCCCCAGTAGGACATTCACAGGTGCAAGGCTCTGTAGGACAATTGCAGCGCACGTTCTATGGACAATTGCGTGCTCTTCTCTACCAAATTGAATCAAATGTTCACATTGAGATCACTTCGGATAGTTGCATTTACCCATGGTGTATAAAGCATGCCCAGTGGCTAATCAACCGATTCCTCATCCATTCCGACGGAAGGACGTCTTATTATAGACTTTGGGGAAAGGATTACACCGGAGGATTGTGTTGTTTTGGCGAAGTTGTTCAAGCTAAAGTCATTGAAATAAAGTTTGCTCGAAAGAGCGACACGCCCTGGCCAAACTGCATTGTGGCTCGGAAGAGACACAGAGGCCGATGAGATAATTGTCGCATTGCCAGATGGAGTCAGAAAGGTCAGAACCATTCGACGGTTTTCACCTTCACTGCAGTGGAACGTGGACTCAGTGCGATCATTCCAAGCATTGCCTTGGAAGCCTCGCGCGGCTGAAGAAGACACGACCGATTTCGTGTACTTTGAAGCATTGAACGCACTTCAGAAGCCTCGTTCGAAGATTCCAGCCATTGTACCTGAAGTACCGCCACCCCCAGAACAAGAACCAGTTCTTGAAGACCTTGAAGCGGATGGAGATCAACTCATTGACCCTTCAACTCGATTGATCGATCCTAGTGAGCTTAGTGAGCAGCAACGCGAAGCCATTGAGCTCCAGGAACAACCTGCCCAAAGCACTGAAGTTTCCGAACCAGAATTGCCATTCTCACCTGGCATTAGACGACCCGGTGAAGAACTTGAGGAACCACAGGCTAAGGCATTGAGGATTGATCCTGATTCTGAGGTCCCGAGTTCCCCTTCTAAGGTTCAGAGGATTTCGGCATTGTGGTCATTCACGTGTCATTTTGCGTCAGTTGTCAATTACATTGCAGGTCTCGTTGGTGCGACTGAGACTGTATTGAAAGATGGCACTGTTGTACCAGTTCATATGATCATGGATTATGAGGAATTGCATCAAGAGATTCGTCTCTCAGAACCAGTGATTTGGGATAAGACGCGGGAATTCCCCGCTGAGGCACAACGAATTGGCTTGAATCACGAAATGAAGTCAATGCGTGACTTCAACGTGTACACTGAGGTTCCAATTGATCAGTGTTCTTAAGAGGACATTGATAGAGCGATTGGAGTTCGATGAGTGAAGAGATGGAAGATTGATATTGAGCTCAGAATGAGATTGGTAGTCCAAGGATATTTCCAAGATTCTTCGAGCATTGATGCTGATTCTATCTATGCTAGTACCCCGTCATTGGTTACCCTCAGATTGCTTCTTGTGATGGCATTGGCAAGATCTTGGGAGATTAGTCCAGCAGATATTTCCGCCGCATTCTTGCATGCTTCTATTGAAGAACCAGTATTCGTGTGGCCCCCATCTGAGTATTACTCAGAAGGAAATTGCTTATGGCGTTTGAATCGTGCCATGTACGGATTGCGTCAAAGTCCTAAATTATGGCAAGAACATTTCGCGACTGTCATATCGAAATTGGGCTTTCGTCGTTGCAAGTCTGACAGCAACTTGTATTGTCACAAGTCGCGGTCATTGTATGTTCTAGCCTATATCGATGATCTTCTCATTGTTGGAGATGCAAAGCTGAAGAAAGAGTTCATTGATGCTTTGAGCAAGGAACTTCTTATGAAGATTATAGGTGAATTGAAGCCCAACACTGAGCACAGCTTTCTAGGCAGGAAATTGCGTCACAATGGAGACTCTATTGACATTCTTATGCCAAAGCAGTACATTGAGAATCTTCTTGAATTGTATTCCATGGGGGAAGAACCCCGTCAACACGACAGGTTCAGTCTCTCTTAAGCGGATTGAGGACGCGGATGTTGCTTTGGATGCTAAGGCACATTCATTGTTCCGGACCGCTGTTGGCAAGCTAGCTTTCGTGAGACCTGATTGTTCTTACGCTGGGAAGGAACTCTCTCGCGATGTGAAGAGTCCCACCTTTGAAAGCTTGGCTAAATTGAAGCACCTATTGAGGTACTTGTCAGGCACCAAGGATTATGTACTTCGCACTAAGCCCAGCCATATGCTGGAGGATTGTACTTCTTCTCTGGACATTGTCTGTTACGTTGATAGCGATTGGGCTGGATATAGCAAGACTCGAAAATCAACTAGTGGCAGCACGGCTCAGATATTGGGCAGTGATATGATTCACACGAGTCGTACTCAAGCCACTGTTGCATTGTCATCAGGAGAAGCCGAACTTTATGCGATTGGGCAAGGAACAAGCGAAGCATTGTTTCTGAAGTCATTGATCCTAGAAGCTGAATTCGCCAAACGAGTCAATATGATTGTGTTTATTGACTCCACTGCAGATCGATCTATTACGACTAGATTCGGAGCAGGCCAGAAGACCAAGCATGCTGAATTGAGGTACTTGTACATGCAGGACCTAGTTCATTCTGGCGTATTATCCGTTCGCAAAGTGAACACCAAACTGAATCCCGCCGAAATATTGACGAAGTATTCTCCTACCCAGGTTCTCAGGAATCTGAACTCGAAGCTCGGTATTGTAGACACCTCACATTCTTCCGATTTATTTCATATAGACCATTAAAACCAAACCAAAATTATTTCACATTGCATGTATGTTTCGTTTGAGGAACCGATTGCGCCAGCGCCTCAGGTCGCTTGATTACTAAAAGAAAGAAGAAAGAGAAAGAAGTGAGAAAGAAGAGTGAGAGAGATTTGAGAGATTGATCCAATTTTTTATGACATGTCGATTTCTCCATTGATTGATTGCATGCAGTGCAGCATTAGACAAACATGTCTGATTGAACAATTTTCCGTCTTTTAAAATTGACTAAAGGCTTCGCCACCGCCGATTGTGAGTTTCGACAGGGTAGTCGAATCACAGTCAAAATTGTAAAAATCATTGTCAATAGTCACAGGCCAATTTCGCATGAGATTTGGCCGATGCAGAGCATTGTCACTCTGCAGACGATAATTGACATTTAGTCGAGCATTGTACATACCAGTTTTCAGTCAAGCTCTGAGATCGGATTGCTTCCAAGTAATTGAGTTCTCCTTTCGAGCTTCTGCTTGCGATTGACTTGCTCTAGTGCCTTTTGCGATTGAACGCATTGCCATTCCCGCGATTGCATTGTCTGACTGCCATGGCTTCGACCGACGCCATTGCTCATCTGCACCGCACGATTGAGCAGGGCCGCTCCAGGATGACCGATTGGAGCTCAGCCCAGGTTTCCAATTGGATCACGACCATTTTGACCCTTATTCTGGCCGGTGCATTCTACGAAAATACAGGTGTTGTATTGAAACCCTGGCTTGATGCAGGCATTGATATCATGAACATCATCGCATTGTACATTGACCATGAAAACTACGAGCCTGGATTGTTCTGTGACACATTGTCAGAGCTCGAGCGCACCATTGATGGTCTCGCATTTTGCTCGGATTACACGAGAATTGTACATGTGCGATTTATCGCCATCATTGATCGTGCATCAAGGCTACATGGTCACGAATTGCATTGCCTACGTTGCGATGCCATTCGGATTGTCAAAAGTCATTGGCGACAGGATGCTGATATTGTTACCATTGCCGGCCATCAACACGATAGTTGACATTGCCGGATGCTTTCACACTGCCGATGAAGAAATTGCCCCATTGCTGAAACCGATTCTGCGTAAGGTTACCCTATTGGGTTCCAGCGTCATGGCAGGATTGGACCAAGACATTTCTCCTTATTGGATTTGGTTGGCATTGCCTATATTATTGATTTGAGAATTGTTTTCTGGATCATTCAATTGCTCTGGATTTCCATGTCAGCAAATCAATTGCGGATTGACTCCATTCCAATCCCTACTGAAGCTGACTCATTGGATGAGACAAGGCATTGTAGGTATTCAGAAGAATCCATTGGATTGCTCATGTGGCACCCAAACACCGGTTCTCTGGACGGCCGATTGAAGGTCGAGAATGGACGTGGAGGACAACTCCACTACCATAACATTGCCTACATTGGCTCGAGCTGGATTACTGTCGATAACCGCGCATTGCCCTCTGGATTGTTTCAATTGACTGATGCGGAATTGAGGACGGCAGTACATTGGGATCTGCCATTGACAATGAAACAGCTTTTCAGCATTGCGCATTACCGATCGTACCAGGCATATTCACCAGCGACATTGGTGAATCGACACATTCTTGTGCCGTTGTCATTGGCAAAAGCATTTCCGTGTGCAGCCTATACATTGAACGATGATTGTGAAGAAGTTGAATTGTCGCAGGCACATGCGAGTGAAGCCATTGAAGACACTCCTGTCATTGCAGACAGATCTCGGCCATGCATGTATTTGCCACCTGGCATTGAAGCTCATCTTCGCATTGCCAAGTGAATCTCACGTACATTGACCACAAGTTTTCTGCATTGCTGATTCCACCATTGAGATCACGTACCGATGGTGTTTTGCCGGGATGATAGTGATTGACATTGTACAGCTGGATCGAAGCATTGCTCATAAATTGCATTGAGCCTCGAGTCATGGATTTCGTGTTTTCGAGTTCTTGCACATCGTATTGATTGAGAATCATATTGTTGTTAGCGAGTGTGGCCATTGCCCAAAGTGCATTGGCCAAGGAACCGTGTTAGAGTACATTGCTCTTTCGTGGTCCCTATTCCACCCACGTGGCATATTGACCACTCGTCACATTTGGCTCAAGTGATTGCAAAAGGTGACTGACCGAGTGATTGCATTCTGAAGTTATTGCACTCCGTGACTGAGCATTTGATTGTTGCTTGCATTGAGTATTCCAGAAGAGCTTGAAAGTGTTGATTGAATTTTTCACCCTTCGACCCTTCACCTTCGAAGGCTTCGAAGCCCCCTTCGCCGAAGGGTCGCGGGATGCAGCCCCGCTTTTTCTGAGACATATCTGGCATGAGAAGCTCGGGACGTTCTGCCTGAAGGTGCGGCAACATATCCTGTTCACGAGGTGCTGTTACTCTGTAGCTTTGCCGGCGGTGCCACTCCCTAATGACACTTTTAATGATGAGGCGAATTGCATATCTTGATCAGCCCAGCTTACTGACGCCAAAGTGATAAATTTGCCTTATTTTGCATCTTTATCTTTCCGAGCCCGCTCTCATGCTCGCTTCTCCTCACGATTCTCGGGATCATCGGCCGGCAGCCACATAGAATGCGCTTCGCCACGCAAGCAGGCAAGGAATGCATGTCATCATATGGGCAAGCACGCCGTGCACGGGAGGTTCTCCGTGGCAGCAACTGCACAGAGCCAGGGACGAATCTCACCACGATCGTCGCCCAAAAGGGCTCTACACAGTCTCACAGGAAGCTCTGGCGAAGTTTCTTGAGCCTTGTGAACGCTTCACAGGCCCCCACCTGGGTGGTTGAATGGCCGCAAAAGTGCAGCTATGGGGATGGTCTTCCACAAAATCCTTGTTGAGGATGCACTCATACAGCTCAGCGCTTGTGTATGGTTGTGCTTGTGGAATGACTGGGAGTGACGGTTTTCCCGTCAAGAAGATTTGGAGATTGTGTTCGAGTAGCACACTTCTAATTGATTGCATGGCTTTAAATGTACAAAGGACTGTGGCACAACTCGCAAATGTCAACCATCCGTGCAGGAGTGCACCGAAAGTGATGAACATTCCGGACAGAGTCCGCGAATGAAAATTCAACAATATGTTATTATTAGTATGAACGAGGAGAATAAAGACTCAACGTCGCTTGCACGACAATCCGAACTCATATGCAGCTGTCAGAACAACTTGAATCCTTTTCCGCAACTGCTCGTTTCAGCCTTGATTCTATTTGAGCGATTTTGCTAGCTCTAGACATATCTTTGCAACTGGTGCCTACCACCAAGATTTTCTTCTTATGGATAGCGTACTCTGCCTCTGCTGAACCCATATCAAGTATGTTCCGGAAGATGCAACAAGCAACAGATTCATCCGTGACTACGTCAGAGACGGCATCCATATCAAGCGGCAACTCCATTATCATTGGAGGCCGTCGTCTCCTGGCTGGCAGCCGCCGAAGGCTTGAACTTGAACTGGAGCTTATTCTTGCTCATGGCCATCGCGTCTCCATCTTTGCCCGATTCGTGATCGCAGGCAAGATGCCGCTGCCGACCCACATCAGTAGTTTTCAGGGAAGGAATATGAGAAAAAGATCACTAATATATTTAGAAGAGTTAGTTTTAGAATTTATAAATATTTTCCTATTTTATTGAATATTTGAAAAGGAATAATAAATACTCCGGAAATATCTGAGAAATATGTTTTCTCTAACTAAACCTTTTTTTGCTCTATCTAAACAACTACTTTCTGTAACTAAATCACTACTTTCTCAACTAAACTTTCTTCATCAATAGTTCTTAGATTTCAGAGAATCATTTCTAACTATTTCATTCATTTATATGATTATCTGTATTAAATATGTATTTTCACTTACGTATTTCGTAGTATTTATTCTAAATTATTCAGTAGCATTTCATATCATTGGCTAATTTACTAATCTTTCTTACTGAGCCTATTCTTGTCTACAGTCGGTTTCAGAAATGCAGCAAGCTGACTATCGGTGTCTCTGCCCCAACTGGGAGACTGGAGCAGAGCATCGAGCTTCTCATCGGACATACCCTGTGAGAAGACAGCCAAACCGATTCCACCGAGGCTTACATGACTGGAGTATATCCCGTATTTCGGAAACTCAAACTCTTCCATATCGGCAGCGAGCCATCATTTCAATCTCAAATTATAGTTCGCATTATTGAGATTACTCCACATACTGTTAATTTTCTACTTCGCCCTTGTCCTTACGACAATCACAAGTAGCCACCCACCCGGAATGGCCGGTTTTAGGTACTGTGGGCGATAGAATGAATGGCCTCCATATAAGCCCTCGCCTTTGATTTGTTCGCCTCGGTGGCGCAGGGGCTGCATCCAGAGGGTCTTCGCTTGGCACTGCGGCTGTCGGAGCTATATCTGAGCCTGGGACTGCAATATAAAATGAATTGAATCTGGAGCTCCAAGGCCTGGGAAGAGGCTGCCACTGCGGCTGTTGGAACCGATCCTGGCACTGCAACCGCAAATGAGAGCTACCAGGAATTATCTTCACCATTATCAATCTCAATGATCTCATCTTTCTGATCTAATTATCGCTCATCTCGTCAACATCTTCTTGAGCATCATCATCTTCATCCATATCACCGAAATCACTATCAGCATACGCTTCTTCTACCGCAACACTACCAATATTGCTTGCAACTCATCCTGGACCTTATCCTCGCGCATTTCTTCCTCTTCCTCTAGCCCGCCCACCCTTAGCACGCCCTCCTGCTCGTTGCTTCCTCTTCTTCCCATAGCCGTGCGTAATCTTCGCAACTCGAAAACCTCGCTGTTCTTCTTTGAATTTCTCCGCATCTGTCAACAAATCAACCAAATCGAAATCTTTCCGCTCGATGACATGAAATATACCAGCACCACGACCGACGTCCCCCAACAACAATTGACTGGGCCGCCAATCTTGTATACCTATCGTGCTAGGTGTATACCTATCGTGCTAGGTGACAGTAAATTTGCCATATCATTCCAATGTTTGGCGGCACAACTCTGAGAGCTTAGTCTTTGAAAATGAGATCAAATGGAGAGTTTTCTCTAGGACCAGAGTCTCCAAGCTCGAAGAAAATCATACCCATATCTGGAATATGGGTACGAAATATCGATCCTATATCAAATGCTGACTCCCAAGCTTCACTCTCCCATAATAATAAGACGAGCGGATTGGCAGACAAATAATTTCTTTTTTGCATTTTATCTTCGGACTAACCCACTCTAACCTATATACAAATTCCGAAAGTCGGAGGACTATCATTCTATCAAAGTTGTTGTGCAACCATCTGAAGAGCACTCCGCAAATATATCATTATTTCTATTGATTTTTGTGCTTGGTCGATTTGCCTTTCAAAGCACCGGCTTGAGAAAGAAGAATAAAAATCTGGTTACGAGACCGCCCGCTCTGATTGAATCATCTTATTTAATCTTCAATTAATCTTGCACGTCTTCGTTGACAATTCTTCCTCTTGTAGCTCCCGCACTGATGCTATTTCATCCCCTTGCCAAGTCTTGCCAAGTCGGCGCCTTCTTCGATCTTATCAATATCAATATCATGGCCAATATTTTAGAAGATATTCAAAAATTTCATATTATAGCTAAGTAATTCCATATATTATACCTATTTATATCTATCTCTCTAGGGACAAGTTCTTCGAAAAGTGGGGTTTCTTTGGCCCACCATTGAAACCCCCCGTCAGCTGCAAATGCGCCTGTGCATTGCGACCCTCAACCCTCGTTTGCCTCAGCCACAGGCTCTTCCTGTGCCTCGCAGAGCGCTCCATCTAGAATTGAAGGGTCATTTTTTCTATGTTGGGGTTGATTGTAGTTCCAGGGTGCCGGGAGTTTAGAAGTGGAGGGAAGTCCACTTCGACATCATTCCAGCTGTCAAACCCTTTTCCCCAAATGTGTGCCTTTTGGTGAAAGAGTTCGCTGACCGCGTCTTTTACCACCTTTCAAGTTCCAATGATGCTACATTCTACGCCGACGTCGGCAGGAACTTGGCATCGAGCCTGGGAGTTGATCACAAAGCCATCTGAGTCCTCGGAACGGCGCGGCGCGGGTCTTGGTATACTTACCTAACCGTTCGGTGGGAAATGATCCCAATCTGAGCCTTCCGCGCGACGCTGGCATTCAGGATCCTCGGAAGTGACAAACAAGAATCTCGGTTGCAAACCGTGCTAAAAAAATACACATAGGGAAGAAATCCAATTCACATGATAACTGAAGTTCTGGCTAATTCCTTTGCCAGCTCATTCATGCGCGCAAGCCTCTCTGGCTCGCTCATGGCCCGCACCTCCAATGCAGTCCCAGTGATCAACTGGCGGCCAAAACCGATGTATATGTCGGTATCCTGCCAAATGCGCCAGCCTTGCTGTAGATTTCTTCCAGTGTCCTGGACGCTGGCTTGCCCTCCATGTTGGTTGCAGGGTGCTCAATTTGAGTTCGCGCAGGCTGCGAGCCATACAAAAATATCCCAAGTTCTCTACGTAACCTCCCACCACCACCAGGTAACAATATGCGGCAATGCATCCGCTTCCGCACGTTGACTTTTTAAAACGATGTACCAAATATAGAGGGGACAATAAGTCGCAGGTGTCGAGACGAGCCTGACCATGGTCGGCACTAGGCCCGGAAGCGTAGCTATTCTCTATCTTTGCGTATTTGTTTTTTTTTTTCCCGCATACTCCCATATCTCCGTATTCGTGTCCTGTTCATCCAACCGTGTCGCCCGCCCGTCCGCCGCCCTCTCCCTGCATTCTGCCGCTCCTCCTCCTCCTCGGATATAAAACGTCCCGTTGGGACAATTTCATTACGTGGGATAGCAACAAACACATACGCAAGCAAGCGCTTCATAGCTGCTACAATAGGCCGTCGTCGAAGGTTCGAGGTCTCTAACCCACTCCACTACCACGGAACACCAAACAGCAAATTTCCCCCTATTATGGAGTTATTCACAGATATTAAGAAGGCATACTTCTACCCAACGGACCTCCCATGCAGACGAATACATAAAGAATTCTTGCTCTGCTATACTAAAGATATATTATACTACGGGTGCCAAGATATCCGCAACTTCATGTTCGCAACATTTTAGCCGAAAGCTAACAAAATTCCTAGCGTATTATGTTCGCAAGATATACTATGCTGCGAGTTCCGAAATTTCTTTTCAGCAGATGTCTAAAAGGTCCCGAACATCTTAAAATTTTATGTTTGAAAGATTTCTCATAGTTCTGGAAATCGAAAGATTTTCTATTCGTAAGAAATCCGAGAAGAAGAATTGAGCAGAATCCGAAAAAATAGATCGGGAGAAAGGAGCAAGCATGAAATAATCGGAATCGTAAACTTTTATTAGATAATAAATTTATATCAAAAAATAGTCTATAGAGTCTATACCACCTTTCATCGAAATTGAGTCTGAACCTGTCGGAGATTATTCAATTGTAAATTGTATGTACACCCATAAATTGCGAAATGTAACAAACACATTAACATCACGGACAACATCATGCAATACAGTATCCTGCCACTTTTTCCTCTATGCGTCTGACTTCGCAGAACCTGTTCTTGCCTGTACTACAATGCAGACATCTACGTGTCTTGGACACTCTCTGGAGTGAAACACAAAACTGTCGGTGGTCCATCTGATCCGGTGATCGCTGCTTCTCGCGTGTTCCGCCTATGGCGGCCTGCGATGACTAGGCACGGCTTCTATGTACAGTCCTCTGTCCTCTGCCAAGTCTCAACTCAGAACTACCTCAGCGCAGAACTCCGATTCTCCGATCCCACTCGTTAGGCCCGATTGCGCGATTGACTCGAAAATTGAAGTGCGATGGAGCTTCACAGTCGTCAGCTCGGTTGCGTGTCTCGTCGCACTCCGCGTAGCCGCCTCGACCGACATTTTAGTATTATGGCAACCAAGAGAGTCGTTCCGGAACGAGTGCTCGGAGCTACCCTTCGCCAAGCCACAGGTTGTTTTTGGCCCTCTGCCTCAACAAAGCTTGACGGCTCCTGCCTGTGCTGCTGACTTGCCTGCAACCCGGAGCCTCGGCCTTTTGCAGGAGGACTTTTAGTTGATAGGCATTGCACATCTTCCTGCAACAATCGGCGGCTTGCGCTCCCAGCATAGCGAGCGTCCCTTGCCTGAGCTCGGCGTTCTCCGTCAGAAGCTCGTAGCAAAGGCCTGGGACATGGCTGTCTCCTTAGGCGACGGCACATCGACGACTGGGAATCCCCCTTCTGCTCGAGAGCATGTGGCAATCGCGGCTGCAGCCGTGCTTCTTGACACCAAGCGGTCGTGATCTATCCTCAAGGGCATCTTCCATCTCTGGCAACGGTTGTGACTTTGGCATTGGGAACCCCGATTCCAGTGCATCCAACTTGCTGGATAATCTGGTCTATCTTGGCATCGGAGCTTGACACCAAAAACGAAAACATCTCATCGTCCTTGGCCGAGGCAGGGAACGGGAGGCTCAACTCCACCTGACGTGGCGCAACTTTGCAGTTCATCTGCAGCAAAGGGGCAGAATTGAAAGTGAGCCCTTGCCCTCTCAGGTTACATTCCTGGTAGAGATTGTATATTGAGAAGCGTTTCAAGTCCTTGGGGGCAGCTGGCGCTTGCAAGGATCCGTCTGCGTGGCAATCTCATGTCTCTTCGCCCAGCCCACGAAGACGCATTCTGCCCAGCAGCTGCCCATCTCTCCATGATGATTCGAAGGCCTGTTCTGAGGACACTTGAGACGCCTGTTCTAATAGCTCTCGCTTGGAGACGATGCATTTGAGATGGTCGAGCTCAGGTGGACGCTGGGAATGGAAACGTCTCCAGGTCTTCCAGATTTGACCTTCAAGACCTCGTTCTGCAATCCCAACACCTCCCAGAGTGGAGGAATGATCAACGTCCTGCGGTACCCAGTAACTGCTTTCCTAGCGGAGTTATAGCTCTGCAGGACGACGAGCCTGCAGCTTGGCTTCGAAAATTTCGGCAATGCTGTCCTGCAGAAACACGGCGGTGTGCGAAGCGACGAAGCGTGCCGAATCTACAATATTGCAGCTTCGGCACCTGGAGTACCTTCGTAAATATATCATAGGATTTCAGGTCCCTGACCTTAGTTGTGACACACGGCTTGAGCAACAAGCGCCAGCAGGCACCACCAAAAAAGCGAGACCAAATGACATTGTCACGCCACTGCTCTGAGCTTTTGAGAAACGATCTCCGGCTCCTGCTGTAGGTAGGTATCAGCTCGATCTCTGCCTTCGGAAACGATAGTTGCACTGAGCTCATGCTTACCACCGCGAGCTACCCCATTGTTCGTGAGTGGCGGCCCAGTTTTGTCTGAGTGTTTGGTGATGCCGAGCAACCCATACTGAAAGGATCGTCTGCTCCAGCAGATGCATGCCTAGAGCCGATAGCAATGCGCAAGGAACAGGCCACCGCTCATAAATGAAGCTTTCCATCAGCGGTCAGCCGAGAAGCGCTCGCTTGTGCTCGATCAGCTGGCGAGCTGCAACAGTTCTGCGGATCTTTTCCCGTCCTCGGATAAGGGGAAAATGATCCCATGCAGGACCAGGCTACCCTCCTCAGTAGGTGCACGCCATCTGTTGAAGCCTTCACTTCAGTTACTGCACACGAGGGGCGGAGTTTGCAATCATCCATGAACAGAGATAGCCTGGAATCAACAGCTAGATGTGTGTTCGAGCAACATGACGGGCCACGATTGACCTATTCTCGACGCTCTTGCTGCAAGGTGCATGAACTTCACGTTCTTGGTGCCCTGGGCTCACGTGTCATCACTGCATGTGAAGACAAAACATTACAGCACTAAAACACCGTCATCGAGGTGCCTTCTTCTTTCGTATCTCGAAGAGCTGTGACCGTGCGGATTGAATGAATTTGTCGAGCTCGTAGGAAGCATCTTCTAGCTGATCCAAGCCAACGTAGGTATCTAACTGCATCGCTGTACAGCCATCCTGATCCTTCTTGTCCGCTGAATCATCCGACTGCAGAGGGTTGTCGTTGTAAGGCGATCCATGTCTCACCTTCAAGATGTGTTCCCACCAGTCCTGCGTGTTGTCCATGACTTGTCTCATGAGATCAACACCTTCGAAGATATCCCTTTCCATAACATCAGACAGCACGACCTTCTCTTGGCCGGCCTCTGCTCCGCCCAAGGGTTGCTCGAAGCCACCGATGGTATCTTTGGGCGGCAGTGGCTCAGCGAGCTCCACGAAAGCAATGACGGTCTTCCCCTTGCCGCCGGATCCACCACAGTCTCTGACTACAAGCTTCTGCACTTCCGTGCCCTGCATTCGCATCATAGGTTCAGGCTTGTCCACGACAGCCTTGTCATGCTCCAGTGCCAAACAGCCGTCAGTGTTATCGCCCCAAGCGTACACCCGGCCATGACTGGTCAATGCATAGCTCATGTTGTCCTCAGCTTTCAAGAGCCTGCATCTTTCACGAGAACACATACGCCACTCCTAGCCAGCTTAATTAAATGCTGCATGCTTGTTGTGCCATGGTGGACGTGTCGGTAGCACAACTTGATGCTGATCCCTACACTGTGGGCTCACTACCGTGCTACCAAGTCTCCACTGCCAAGATTTGTGTGACAGTGTATGGCCTGAGCTCCTCCACGGCAACGGGCTCGTAACGATTCTGTTGGTCACTCAGACCTAGTTGGCCCTTCTCGTTCAGCCCCCAGGCATAGACCTCCACAGATTGTGCCGGCATGAACAAGGAGCTTAACCATGACGCAATGCACAGATAACAAGTGCTGCACAGGGTCAGCGACAGTGTGTAGTGCATTGTGGAGCAATGGATCATTACTGAACGCCGATGTTTTAAGGACACTCGGGAACGCCTTCCCGAGGCTCGTCAGCGCAAGCACATGGTGCTTGCCATACTTGATGTCCACGATTTTTCCTTTGAAGTCAGAGGGGAAGTTGATCTTCTTGGGGTCTTGCACCTCGCATGTCCGTCTTGCAGGTTTATGTCTTGCCGAAAAGTGGACATGGGAACAGGCAAGCGTGAGGCTGAGGCGCATTGACCTGCTCGGTGCCAAGCCCGAGACATCCAACTTTATCTTCACCCCAAGACACCAAGCTCCCATCCTGCAGGCAAGCTTCAACAGTAGGAAACATCTTAGGCAAATCCCTGGGGGTTTCCCGGAGACCATGGGGCAGTATAACAGAAGAAGTTGTTGCACGAGCTCGAAAGTACCGCAAATACCAGTGATTTTGCACTTGCGCACCAGAGCTACGCCATTCGTAACATGATGTCTAGGCGCGTACTTATAGCTGGGAAGTACGCGCGCGAAGATGTTGGAAAGCAAGGCTTTAAAAACATGCAAAAACTCGAGGTTTTGTGTTGCTGGAATAAAACTCGAGGTTTCGTGTTGCTGGAATGCGGGGTAAGACAGGAAAACATCACAAAACCCCTGGGTTTCATGGTGTCTTCGCAAGAGGGCGCCGAATTCATTGGTATTTGCAGCACTTCGTACACTTCGAGAAAAACACAGAATCCCGATAGTCGTGGATTGTTGTTGTGTTTCGGTGGAAAGTTGTGGATTTCTTGTGTTGATGCCTGAAAGAAAACATACAAAAACTGGAGGTTTTGGCGTCTGCGAGTGCGGAGAAATACTTGAGTACATTGAGAAAAGCATGCGGAGAACGGTATATTTGCAACACACGAGCAATTTCGCTGGTATTTGCAGCGCTTCGTACACCTCGAGAAAAACAGGGACTATGAATAGTCTTGGTTCTTGGCGTTTTGGCTCAGAGTCTGAGACGGATTCAATTCTTGAGGTCTACAGTCGTTCTTGTGTATTTACTGTTCACGAGGTTTTGGCTTCAAGGCTCGGCAGTCCGAATGAAGGCAGGGAAGGCACCCGAGCTTGTCTAGTTCTCACAGAGGTCGTCCGAAAGTGTCGCTAGGCTTGCGACAGCCTCTTCATTTTTCTTTGTGCACTTTGAGTGCACGTAAGACATTGCTCAGTCCAGGATTCTTGTGAATCCAGTGTGCAGCCAAAATGTTTCGATGCTCGATCCTATCCACACGCCCTCTGTGTTTGCTGAGACGTCTACATCATTATTATCGTGATCATCATCATCATCATGTTGTCATCATCATGTCACGTTCATGTCAGCATCCGGTCGTCAGCATTCATGTCGTCATCATCATGTCGTCATTATCATGTCGCGGGCATCGTGTCGTTATCACCCCCCCACCACCCCCCACCCTATCGACCCGAAGTTCCAACGCGAGAGCCTGAAATTCCAAACTCCGAAGTCCTGAACACAAAGTAGTTCCCGGGAAACTTCCAGGGACAGACCACATCTTACTAGCAGTGGTGCAGCCCCCATTGGCCCATGGCAAAGGCACTGTCAGCAATAGTCACCATAATATCAGAAGAATGCGGTAGCACCGGGAGTTCCACTACACCCATTGGAAGCGTGCCGGCTACAAGGCTGGTCCTCCTTCAGTGCAATGATGAAATTCTGCCCGATGATAATGTCGCGAAGCTTTCCCGGCACTTTCTGCGTCAGGAAGGGGGCCTTGACAACCTGCATTGTCTAGTGCTACAAGAGCCCAGGTTTGTCTGGCTGATGCGAAAAACACATCCCCAACGAGTTGCTGGAGTTAATCCCAGACACACGCTTGCCCCAAATGCCCCACAACCAGAAGTTGTTTTCCGGGTTGTTGGGGGCACCGCCTGCCGAGCAGCTGACAGCAAGCGTGAGTGCAATTGACTGATTGCTTGCGGTCGGGGGGCCGTTCTGACCTGTCATCTCGGCAACGTCGCTTGCTACTGAGATGCGTGGAAACCGTTTGAGCCGTCAGCGAATGCATGCCCCATTATGTGCAACAGGGCAGGCGTTCGTTGGCAGACCTTCACCTCACAACATCCCTCACTTGACTGTACATGCTCGTCTATGCTTGAAACGGTGATTGTCCGTGCGCTTGACGGATAGCTCGATCCGCTGGCTGCTTGTATCTGCAAGGCGTGCATGCGCATTCGCACCAGAACCTCTCAGGAGGCCTGTTCCGGAATGCCCTTGTAAAGGCCTGGGCTCCTCCTGTATGGCCAAGCCGCTTCAAAGGTAAAGGCAGGCAGCGAGGCCTTGATAACGAAACTTGCAGCTGGCCGGCTAGCCATGCACGCTCTACAATCTAAGGCTCGAAACGATGGTAAAACGCAGAACTCGCAGGAACAAACGGAGCTCTGATAAAACTCTTGACTCAAGACTCGTGACCTATACACGCATTCACAAGATGTGCGGCTTTCGACCAGCTAAGAGCTGGTGATGCTGGCAGCTGCAAGCGCACGAACGATGTCCAAGGCAGAAATCACGCCAACCTTTCATGAGCAGCCAGGACATGCAGCTTATTGTTGCATCGAACTGGACCCAGCTATTACTTCGGGCCTCACATGGCCTCACCTATACAATGCACATTTACATCAGGAAGCCAAGAAACGATCTTGGACCTAGCTGGCTCCTCCACGAGCAGGTGGTGGATACCCGTCTTACTCATGATCGCCTTCGCAGCATGCAGGTGGCATTTTGGAACAGCAGAGCCATCGATTCTGTTCATCGGGGAACACATGTCGGTCATTTCGTGTTGGGGAGAGGTTCAGATGTGGCCTTAAACTCCAGTTAAAACGAATGCTGACGACTCCCTATGCCCTATGCACTGAGCCCAACACCTCAACCCAACCCGCTCGCTTTCCAAACAGCACCTGCTGAAACGCTGAGGCTGGGCTTGTGCCACATGTGCCGATTTTTTGATGTACTTATATCGAAAAGCTGCCGAGAGTTTAAGATACAAGCACACCTACTTGCCTGCCTGCCTGCGTGCATGCATACACATCATGCATACGAACATAAACACACAAACACACACACAAACATATATCAAGCAGACAAGCATGTTCTATACCTGCATACATGCAGATGCATAACCATGCATTATCATACATATCCATGTGCACGCATGCATACGTGCATATATGTATGTGCATTTGTATGTATACGATGGTTATATGCTCACATGTGTTCACTGTGTCTACATGCATCACTATTGTGTACATTCCAGTGTATACAGGTGCCTCTGTACATCGACATCTTTCAACATTGTCCCCGCACCCAAAAACTGAGGTTCTCACGGCCGCATCTGCCAAAGAACTCTCGGAGGAAATGAAGCGATGTTCGGGGCTGATGCCTGACCTTGTGCAACATCTTCCGTCTTGAAACTTTCACAAAGCATGTTATACCCCTGCTTTTGCGAGGCAAGGTGCTTATGCAACCATTTCCCCAAGCTTAAGCTTCTGCAGTTGACCCGCTCCGAGATGGCCCGCAAGGCGTCACCAGGTGTTATGGCACCACCCACTATGGCGTGCTCCATGACCTGATCACCTGAGAATGAGAACCAAAGGATGCAGCTTGGGTCGAGTCGCAAGGCGCTATCCAATAAAGCTCGTACTGCATTCCCCCTGAAGAATCTAAGCACGCCGCCTTCTTCCTCTTGCTGTCCCTCATCTTCGGTCGATGTAGGAATCGCAAGGACGCAATTCTGGTTCGAGCTGTGCAGAAGGTCAAGCGCGTCCCCGAGGCTATCTGCGAGAGTACCTGCAAGCAGGAAGCGAAATGCAGGCCGTGAAGGCTACTTGAAGGCTACTTGTAGCGTGCGCAGTAGGACCAACCCGGGAAAACATCCGGTCCGGGCTTAAGGTGCAACATTTGGGCTAAGCCGAGAGACAACTGGGAACTTGCGATCGGGGCTTCATTGCATGTGTCACTGCCAATCTTGCCACCTCCAGCGCCTGGAGCCAGCGGCACCGAAAACGCTTGGCAATTCCACACTCAGACTTGGTCGCGCTCTCAAGGTTGAAGAAGCTTCTGATTCTGAACTGTTTTGCCTTCTACTTCAAATCACTCACTTCCAGCTGGCTCTCGAAAAGTGGACTGGCAAGCAACGTGCGCCTGGTCGCCGATGTGCGCAGAAGCAGCTACAAGGAGGCCACGGGCAATGTCCAGCGCCGAGAGCAAGGCCACATTTCGATCGGTGTCCCCCGGGTCTACCAGTAGATGATGACAAGCAAAGTCGCCTTGAAGAGGGGCACAGATGCTTGTTTCAGGCTGCCTTGCAAAGACTTGATGCTGCCCACGGTGCCGTTCGTCATCACAGCCATGCGTGCTGCAGCTTCCATAAGTGGCACATCCGGCTGAAGAGATAGTGGGGGAACCAGGAAGTTGGGCAATCGTGCCTGCACTTCTTCAAAGGCAAAACCGTGGCATTAGCAACACTGATTCAACCGATTGAACCCCCAGAAGAAAGAAAGCGTCCTCGCCACCGTGAAGCCATTGGCCGACCGTGCAGCTGGAGGCTGTCCCTTCCACGAATGCCAGCCTCTTGTCGAGAACGCAACAGGAAAACGCGCTCTGGCAAAAGCTTTGGAAAAAGGCACGGTGTTGATAAATCGCCAAGGCACAACATGTCGTTCTCTGTCAGTACCCCGAGCACAGTCTTCTCTCCGTTTTCTATGATCGCGGCCGTGCGTCCAGTTGACTGCAAGAGATTGCTGGCCGAATCGAGGGTGTCATCTGGCGAGCAAAACGCTGTTGGCCGGCTGGCTGAGATGCTGCCCACCTGAGCGAGGTTCACTTTGCTGGGCAAGCGGCTGCTTCGTCGTCCGCAAAATCACAAGAACATCACTCCCAAACGTTCATGCCCGGGCACCAGAACATGGCACTGCAGTGGAGAATCAGCGACAGTCATGGCTGAGGGGCCCACAAGGCTGGAAAGTCACTGCCGAAGCAAAAGCACAACGAACATGCACGATCATGTTCAACCATGCTCAAACCATGGAGCCCGGGTGAAAACTGTGCAGTAAACGGAGAATCTCAGCTGCTGCTGCAGCTTGTTCTTCGAGTGAATGGAGAAATTCTTCTGATGTGATGATGCAGTTTAACTTTTAACTGCTGATTCTTCTGTGCAGTGGCTGTTGGACCCATGCGCTGCGCTGCACAACTCGTTTGATCGCCACCACGACAAGTACCCTCTCCAGATCAGAGTACGCACTTTTGTCACATCTGCCACTTAGTCAGGAAGCCTTGGGCTGTCTGAAGACCTGCAGCAAGATGTTCTTGCCAACACGTGGCACCGCACAGTCTATCTCTGGAGGATCTCACCAGACATGGCCGCGCAGGTTCAAACGTAAATTCCTCAATGTCCTCGGTGGCCAAGCGAGGCATCGAACCCGCTCATAAGACTGGACCGGCCCTATCATCCCAGCTACAGGATCCTCGGGCATCTGCTCAACTGAAGGCGCTGTGTGTGTGGGGGGCTTTCAGTGACGGCTCTGCAGAGTTGCGACTAACGCGGCCAAAGGAGCCTGATGCAGCGGCCAAGGTATTCCGAAGCCTCGAAAGTGGTGATGATGGCCATTGCTCATGGAAGTTGACAACTTGACTTCAAGCATCTCACTACCGTCATTACCGTTCAAACGGCAGGGTTTGGGGCCAAGGTGCCAAGCTTTCTTGACAGCGGACAGTGCAGCCTGCACAGAAGCGATGTCCGGCGCGACCGATTCGAACCTCTCTGTGCTAGTTCTGCTGGTTCCCAGTCCAAGCTACTTGAAACCTAGAGCAACGCCAGCAACACTGGAGAAACAGCATCTGACACATCAAGGCTTTGAATCCAAACTTCGGCATCTTCTAATCCAGCTGTGCTCCTGAACAATCACCCCAACTTCGTCCGCTCATGACGTACAAAGCTAAACATACGGCCTGATCGGCGCGTCGATGCTCCTTGACAGAGTCTGCGGGGCGGTTTGATTCTCAGACTGCAAGATCCAATCAATCCAGCCCCGTCCCGACACTCAGCCTGCCCCTCCGTGCCATCATGTCGCACCTATAATTAATTGTAGCCAAGCGATGTCGACCACCCCGGGATCCCTTCAAACACCCAGATCCTTGTCTGCTTGGTAGTCTTCGTGTCCGGGTTCTTAGCTCTCCGCGCTGCATGGCAAGCAGGATGAAGCCAGCAACATACACATGACTCGTGACACATACTGTATTTCTCGTTGCATACGTGTGTTATATAATGGCTGAGGCATCAGCCAGGTTCGAGGGCAGCGTAGCACCGAAGTCTGTTCACACCCATGGACGCGTAGAAGTGCTCAGTCACCGAATCCACCATTCTGTCACCTGTGGTCGTTCCAAGCGCGCTTGTTGACTGCAAAACTACATCGTCACTTCTACCAGCGTTTTCTCTGTAATGAAGACTCACTTTACCTTTTGTTGCTTCTCAAGGATTTTCAGCGTCGTCCCAGTGTCAACAGCTTTGCTTCGCACGGCATAGTGTGCAACGTGGAAGCAACAAGTTGCAGGGCAACAGCGGCTTAAGCAAGATAGGAGAGTATGAAACAGTTAATTTGACAGGGAAGGCCTCGTGCCAAAAAACGCACAATTGCATGCTGTGGCAAGTTGCAGCTGAATACCGCCCATATCTTCCCGTGGCCATCCGTTCCCTGAGCTTTATGACTGCGGTAAACCTTCTGATTATGCATGGTAAGCTTGATCTTTGCTTGAGTAGCTCTTCAGCCGTAGCTCCACCGCTTTGTTTGCTAGGCTTCCTGATGAGAGCTGCATCCCAATCCTGGGCGAAACGGTCAAAAGCTGCTCGTTTGTGCTTTACTTTGCTGAATTTGTGTATGCATGGATCGGTATGGAAAGGACGGCTACAGTACGGGCAGCCGCAATTGCAGACCACCTTTCACCCTGCACCACGCTGTCAAGCCCGAGTCTAGGATGGCTTCGGGGCGTGCAGGGCTGACCCGCTCCCTCAACAACGAAGCGAGCGAGCGAGCAAGCACCACGCCAGAGAGAGGGAGAGAGAGAGAGAGAGGGACCTTTGATTACTTACAGCCCGAGCAACTAACTAGAGGCTATCACTCCCAACCACTCTTCACTGCTCCACCTAAGCTGGGTAGTCCTTACCTGGCTTGCTTGAGGAGACCGAGAGGAGCACATCGTTGACCTGAGGGGGGTTGTAGCGTTTGGCAGGAGGGAACTAATCACAAGTAAGTCGGTGCCGGTGCAGGAGAACGTTTCGTCCTCTGGACTCTAGCTCTAGCTGCTCTGCTGGCTCCAGGCTAATTGTCCACGACCTTGGTTGATGTGGGAGAGTGTCCCCCATCTCAGTCGAAACACGCCCAGCCCAAGGTGCCGTCGGCTGCGTTGCCCCGTGGTTGACTGGAAGGGGAAGTCTGCACTACAAGACATATGGGGGTTGATCAGAAGAATGGGCCCTTTTGGGGTCTGTATTATAGTATATTCCTTACAGTCTAGGGGACCAAACGGGGCCCATAATTTTGATCAACCCCCATATGCTTGCTCCCGGCCCGGCTTGAGTGGGTCACGGCTAACGTGAGTTACTACACTGATTGCTATGTCATCCCAAAGTTCAGCTCAGGAGCTTAACAGCTGCACACAACGAGCACCTACGCGCGCGCCCGCACGGGCACCCCTTTCGCAAACCACGAGGAGACCAGGAGCAGACTACCAGGAAACCACCGGGAGGTCCCAGCATGCCACCAGGACCACCATCACCTAAAGCCTCTCCTCCATGTATTGGTGGGATTCAGGGTCGCATCATTGTAGAGGCACCTTTACCACAACGCTTCCCCGAATGGTCTGATGGGTCTTGAGCGGCGCATGTACATGCATGGACCGACAAAATTCCCTTTTTTACAGACAGCCGTACCGCAACGTTGTCGAGTGGCTTGGAGCGTTGTCAGGGCAGGGCACTGCGGCTAAAATGGTTCCATTGCTTCCCGATGTGCTGGCGGGATTCAGCCGTTTCGAGGCCACAATGAGGCTAATGCGTTGAAATTTGCCATGACCCGCGCTTGCCGTTGGACTAGGCCGCACTAGGACAGGTGCCAATAATGGGAATGAGCGCCGCGACAATGCAGGAGTACTAACTGTTATTGACGTAACAGTTGACATCGATTTTAGCCTAACGCGGTGACATACAAATTGCTCATATTCTCGGTTCCGCCTTGCTGGCATGTCCACTGCCGTAGGTCAGCTGACACCCCTTCTTGATCGTTTGTCGTGTTGTGGCTTGGTCGAGGCTTGATGCTTACGGGATGACAAGTCAGACTTATAACCGCAGGAAAAAAGACATCAGTTTCAGAACAAGCAGCCGGAGTAGTATGTACAAGGGAGAGTGAATGACCAGACAATACCTGGACACAAAGTAGAAAGCGCTGTGTGCTTTGTCAGTCACACTGAGCGCGGAGCAGTGGAGGCTCCTTGCTGGGGGCTTTTCTTTCTGGAAGTGGGAGTAGAACCACTGCAGGAACTCTTCGAAGTCCACGCAGCCGCTACCTCCGAACATCTCTAGTCTAGTGCCGAGGTATAGCTAAGAGGAGCTTTGGAGGCTTTAAGCGTCCCGCCATCTCTGTCCACGATGTTCCAGAGTGCTCGAAGGTGGCTGTCTTGAAGCATCCTGACTTGCATGGCTCAGGTCTACTGACTGTACAGCTTTTGAAACAATCCGCTGAGCTGCACGTCTTGCTTTTGGCCCAGATGTCGGTAAGTCAATGCTCGGACCACGCACTTGAAGTCGGTGAAGTTCAGGAAGCCCCGATTTTCCGTGTCGTACCGCGTGAACCTGCCCGCAGCATCTTGCAAAGCACACAAGTAGTACGGATCCCGACGAAGTAGAAACCATGCTGCAGCCGTGCGACTCTTTCAGTACCTTGGCTGAAACGTCGAGCCGTCACCTACCACAATCGGCTGCCTTGTGTCCGTGTAATAAAACTAGATTCTTCACATTGTCTACTGGCAGTTCTGCGACAGCATGTATGGATTCTCCTTCGTGCCTGAGCACGGACAAATGCCGCCTTGCGGCCGTTTCCGTGTAGTCAATGGGTATCCGGTACTTCCGTGCCAGCTTTCGCGTTGAACGCTCCATTTCATCGACCCAGCGCTCATGGAACATGATCGTGGTGGAAAGCTTGCCTCAGGCTCGCCGCCATGCCGTGACTAAGAACGTGACCCTGCGAGTTATCGGCCTTCCTGTGCATCAACAAACAGATCACACGAACGGATCACTCCTCACATGTGCGCTCGTGTTCGAGTACCGGCAATGTGTGACAACACTGAAAAACTGAAGTCACCTCTGAAGCCCGCAACGGCGACGCACGCGGATGATGATGATGATGACGATGATATGCTGGCGCTTCTGGTGACGATCATGACGCGAATAACGCGTGCTAGAAGCTACCGATAACACTGATCGTCCGTAATCGTGAACATGCACGGGGACTTGAACTGTGCTAATGCCCCGGCACACCACCGGAGTAGAAGCAAGTAAGAGACCGCACCCGAACAAAATCTGAAAACCCATCTGACATGTGGGGAACGACAGCTCCACGGCCTTATCATAGACAAGGGTATAGACAACTCTAGATAAGGCACGAGCTGGAACTGGGGGACGCAGCAGCTTGCCGTAAACAACCAATGGCTGCAGCAGGCGCATGTTGCCTCGAGCATGGCGGGCTGTGTGCTTGTGACTAGAAAGCGCTCAACTGCAGGAGAGGTTCCGGAGGCCGAGTGCGACTCATGGAACGTGATTCGCAAGAAGCCTTAGGACATGTTTTGCAGCGGCGCAGGACCGCTTCCGCTTCTTGCAACGGCATGCAATGGCCACCGAAACCCTCTTTGATCATCACAGGCACGCGTGCGAACGGGCGGGAACCGCAGAGTGTGCGAATGCCGATCGCGAGCCTGTGGACCGGACTTCAGAGATGCCTCAGCTACGAAGCCCTGCAGCTATACAGCCATGTAAAGCAAAGCTCGAATGGAAATGCCAAGGGTTCGGCCAAGTCTCCCTTGCAATCACGGCCCAGGTTCCCTTCGTAATCAATGCGAGTGTGTTCACCGCACTGGCTTCAGGTGATCTTTGTGCCTCGCAAGCGGTATCCGACCCTGGACCCTGACGTTGCGCCAAAATCAAGCGTCCATAACTCGCACCTTGCGCATACGCAGCAACCGACCGACGGGCCTTCACATGCTTGACTATTTGAATACTTGTGTTGGGATTGTTCGGCAACAGCCTTTCCGCTGAACCCACTCTCGGGCAGCTGTCTGGACAGACTCGGCTTCCTGCGCTTTACCTTGACTCTAGCCAAGGTGTGGTTCCGGGGCACGTACTGGCAGGCTAGAGTATCAGGCATAGCACGAACGCAGAGCCTCCGTCATTCGTCGAGCCCACCCAATGGAGGAACTGATCTCAACAATAACGTTTTGGGCGGCTCGGCCGCAGAATGGTGTAGTGTATCGTCAATAAAACAGGGAGGAGGCTCATCTGAAGAACGAAACGACCCTGAAGCAGACAGAAGGTACGAGCACGCGATCACCCATACTCTGCTGCGAAGGTGCATACCTTCGAAGATCTCCGCCTTTGAATGCTTGCCATGACCCCCCTCTTATGCATGTAGCTTCCATCGGTCAGAGGCTTTCGCTGCCCCCCCCCCCCGCCACATTGCCCACAGACTTCTGGTTGGATACAGGCAGCCGTGCCACTCCGTTGCTGCAGAACGAATCCTGCCATGCAGATTGCCATTGCCTTCGACCGCAATTCGACTCCTGACGACTCCCCCTACGACTCCCCATACTTCTCTCAGCACAAGGAGCTCCAACAGCGATCACAAGAATGCGGCCATGTAAGGCTACAGCTCTACAGGTGCAAGCAGCTACCGTGCTTGTCTTGCCTTTGCTCTGTCGTGGTGCTGATGATGGATGCTGCCCCGCCTCTTCTGCCAGCCGGTTATGCTCTTCGACAACTTCGAGGACGCCGATGACAGCGCGCATGACAGTAACACTCTTTGGATCGTAGAGCGTTCCAGTGCAGCGCAGTTTTACCCTGGTGATCTCCTTGCACCAAGCGAGTTCGGCAACAAGTCTTCGGCAATGGAGCACAGTGGAGACGTTAACGAGCTCTGACCACAGTTTGGCTTCCTGGCCACGACTCAAAGAAGCCAAGCAGCAGCCTCCATACCAAAATCAAGGAAAAGGAAATGCTCCGGTGCAGCATCCGTCTCCCATTGGTTCGCCATGCTCGCGCCAGACTCCAGCTCGGCCAGTTGCCACAACCTCGACGCCTTGGAGGGTTGAGCAGAATGCTCGAATTCTCTCAGTCAGATAGACTTGGCTCGCCTCATGGTAACTTGCAATATCAACACAAAGCGCTCTACTCCCCAGTGCAGTCATTCCGTGTCATCTGACCTCCCCCACATCGATTGCAGACTTGGGTCATGTTCTTTGTCTCAATAAGTGGCTGGTACGAAGCATAAAACCGTGTGGGTGACATCCCTCATATTCTGAATCTTATCCGTATCGCACAGCGAACTGAAGTTCCTGGCCTGGTCGGATGGAGGCTCCAAGTTTTGTGCAGCACAGCGATAGCTCCGCTTTTGCGAGCTCCAACCTCACGGCATATTGCGACATTCTGCATGATTTCTTTCCGGTCCTGGCAGTCCTAGCATCATGCTGATTACGAACCTGCTGATAAGGGCATTTAATTTAGGCCTGGAGCGCTGTGGTCAAACGGAGTTCAGCCCAGAGACAGGACAGTAAGCTGCATCAACCATCTCGTGAAAAAATGTGCCGTTGAGGAGCTGATGACTCGAAATGGCAGAGGCCCTTTTTCTCGGGCCTTCTTTTGTTCCCCGCTTCCTTTTCCATCAGCCTGACTGGCTCGAATCTTCGCTCGGGAACCTCGACGGCCGAGCTTCCATCAAGATGCTGTGTACAATGCACAAGATCCGACCCCCGACCTTTCTTTGCCGCCTTGTTAATCGTGAAGGTCGTCTTCCGACCTTTGCCAACGACATTTGACCACTTCGGGTGCCCAGCCCTAGTCCACAGTCCGGCCCTGCACGTGGCCTCGATGATTTCTTGCGAAACCTCCACAGCCTTCCACGGGCGCTGTACTCTAGGCTGCGAACCAAATCGATATGATGCTCGATGATCGTCTTGATCGGCTCCTGCACGTCTTGAGCATTCAGACTGTGACAGCATCACAATGAAAGGATGGCTGGCCGACTCCTTTCGGTGTCTTTCCATCTTCTGATAAGACTGACAGCGTCGCCTCTCCTGAGACCAAGCGGATGCCACACCTTCTGCTTTAAATTCCGATGAATCGACTTTGCGCTGCCGCTACAACTTGTGGCAGAACCTGTTGAAGGCGCTGAACTGTCCCGCAAAAGCTTCCATGCCCTTCCAACCAACAGCATTTGCTCATCATTAGCTGATCCGTCGTGCTTTTCTCCTATCTTTGCCGTCTTTGCCCCTTGCTCATGCCCAGGCACTTCCCAATCCATGGAGTGATTCGCGCACATCCTGGCGGGAGCTGCTGGCTTGCTGGACTACATGCGCTTGCGCCGACCTCGAAGAGCACCAGGAGATTCGTTAGTTTGCTTCTTTTGTGCAATTTGTTTGCGTTAAGTCCAGCGACTTTAATAGTCTACGGGCGCTCATCACCAAGCCGAGTCCGAGGTCTCGAGAGATCTGCTAGGCCGACGCGACGGCCCTGACAACGAGGATTCACTTACAACTGCAGTTAATCGTCTATTACAGTCTTCCATGGTCTACCGATTCGACACCCAATCAACTCACGCGGCAAACAAATTAGCTCTGCTCGGCTCACGCTTTATGTCATGGCGTGAAGTGCAAGCTGTAAGATGCTGAATCAATCAACATCCATGATGTGAAGTAGCATACGGCCTAAACTCTGCATCTGTAGTTCCTTCGCGGCCCCCAAGCTCTATGGTCGTGCGGATTCAATCTCTCTGCGCGCTTTGTATGCATGGCGAAAGGCCTCTCTGCATCCAGGGCCTCTTTCTCCCTCTTGCCTGCTTGCAACGGGTTCAGCGCTCACCCGAGCTTCCAAGTCCTCAGCCGGTCCTTTCACAGTTAAATGTGCCCGCCGACAACGAACCGTCCTCAAAGCCCGTGGTACGGCGAGTTTCGGGCTCGAATCACCGACCATATGTTAGTGATTTTGGTGGCTCCTTCTCTGAACGGATCTTTGCGCATGAAGTTTTCCTGAAACCCTCTCCGCTTCAAGTAAGCCAGGTCTCTCTCGCATGTCACCTCGCTCCTGTCCTGTCCTGTCTCAACCCGGACTCTTCTTTGCAGGTCCAGTCCTGATTTCCGTTGTTCTGCCTCGGCGCACAAGTTGAATCTGCTTCTGCGCATGGGTGCAGCCAGTAGACAGGCAACGCAGAATTCGCAGCTTGCAAGACGCCAGCGGCGGTCACAAAATCAAAGTAACTTTTCAATCCTGCAAGAGTATCGCTGAATGCCATTATGACCCTGCCGCTCCAGTGTCATCTAGTCACGGTCTCCGTCACTGCTCCTACTCAAACCATTATGACATCTTGTGAGGAAAGCAACATTTTGTCTTTCAGCGTAGCACGGATGTTGCGTGGTGCCTGGCTTGCTGCCTCACCTCGGCTGAATCATTCCGTGGCGACGAGCACTTCAAACGAAGCATCACCTTATGCATGCCAGGAACCGTCTTCCGAAGCAAGGCGGCGCACCAAGCTGATACGCGAAATCGAGTGGCGAGGCGACTGACCGGAGCAATTGCCTGAGGTTGACAGAAAATCAGGAAAAGATGCGCCATATGACCATATGCCTACTTACCGCATGCCAGGCTTTCGGGCGTTGCCTTTGACATACCGACTGTATACACCTGCAACCCTGGGCAGGTTGGAGGCCTCTACGTAGACATCATTGTACATATCTCGGGTCCGAGACATGGCGAAGAGCTGTTTTTTCTCAGGTGCTGTTGGTCTCTTCACGGTTTCCACACCTGGAAAGCACCGGTGCCGGTGGTATCGACCGCATCGTCTGAGGGGTTTCGTCCACTTCTTCCTCAGCTGTACAAAACTGCCCAACGTCTAAGTGCTCTTGCCACCCCAACCCAAGTTTCTCGCAGCCATGCAACGAAAATCTGCGCCAGTATTTGTGTAACTGCTTGGGCTCGCGTTTCTCGATGGCCGAAACTTCGTTCGAAATTGAGGGTGCAGATAGGGTTTTCTTTTGCAAAGCACGCTACCGGTGCTCTGCGGCAGATCGTCACATGCACTGCATGATGCAGGTCACTCAAACATGTTGACGAGCATCTTCCGAGCTATCGCTGCTCGATGGCTGTCCATCTCCTCCAACATGCTGCCAGACTTGGGGCATCGCGTGACAGAAAGCTGTGCAGACTGCAGCTCCTCCCAATTCGCCGGCGTCTTCAAGCTCGCGAAGGTCCAGAGTTGAAGTGCCGGCACCAGGAGGACTCTTCGGAGTCGGCGGTCCCTGCGGTCCCTCCCTCGGCTCGTCTTCGAGCTTGCCCCACAGGTCAAGGCCTCAAACAGTCGAAGCTCAGGCCACCAAGCGGGCCAAGCAGTTTCATGCCATCGAGCCTTCATCGCTCTTCTGGCCTCTTAGCCCGGCCAAAGACTTCCTCAGGTATTCTTCGAACGAGCAAATGCTATTCAGTAGTAACGGATGTACTTTTGGGTTTGTCTTGCGTCAGAGGCATGAGCCCTCGACCGTTGTGCACTGCATCGCAAGGCTACACTGACAGAGGCCGAGGCCACATGATGTGCTTCTGTCTGTCATGCGAGCTAACGGTCAGCTGACATCGTCGACTTGTCGTGCTATGTAGTGGCGTAACGCAGCATTAGAGCCAACGAATCGTGAGTGTTTTGTTTCGAGCAAGTACTTGGATTCTTCGCGGGAATGCTGACCAGCAATTAAGGCAAGCAGCCCGGCCAAAGGTGACAAAGTTCTCTTCACAACGCTCGGCCGCTTGTAGCGGCTAATCTCCCTGTGAAGGGTCTGGACCTGAGATCAGCACTTGGCAGGGGTGCCATACTTGCCCCCTGAACTGCAGGGATGGTGCCTTGCTGGTTGCAATCTCGGATTCGGTGCAGCGGGCTCGCTCCGTGAGAAGCCTTGACCTCACGAAAGCTGGCATGCACATCCCGGCACGCATTCATGCACACCTTTATCAGTAAGACTCTGGCAAGGGCTGACCCAGGACACTGCCCTGCCCAGCCATGATCTTGCGCATCATGGACATATGCGGAGTCCATCGAAGCTTCTTTTCTTGTCCTTCACGTGACGAGCCGCTGATCGAAACCTAGCCCGGGCAGAACTTACGAAGATTTGCAAGCCAGGGGCGTTGAACTGTCTCGGCGGGCGTCAGGGACGAGAATGCCAGCTCGCCGGCTGGGCCACCTTCTGCAAGATAGGTTCCCGATGCATTTCTGTGGCATCAGTGCACATTCGCAGACCCGGGTACACGGACAGAAAGGGGTGGAAAAGGCCTGAACTCAGAAGCAAAGAACGCACGGGGCTGTCACTTATCGCAAATGGTCTGAAAAGACTGTCGACATGCATTACAGTCGTCGCTTGCGGCTTCCGATGATGCCAGCGAGAATAGCAGCGGTAACGGCAGCAGATAAGAAGAGGGGAGCCGCCTTCGCGCCAGGTGCATAACTCCAAGAAGTTGCTCCGCATCGGCATGGTGCATGAGCCCGCACTTTGGCGATGGCTGCGACGCTTGCATCCCAGTCCGATCCGCCAATCATGCAGGAGACCAGCTTAAACTTACACCAGCCCTTCACCACACCTATCTGCAGCTGCTCGCAAGTAGAGATTGCACTTTCATTGCAAGTGGCAATAGACGCAACACAAGGCTAAGGCAGATCCATACTCGCACTTGATGATCAAGTCTGGACTCCACTTGACAACTACTTGTGACAAGGCTCAGACAACAGACAATCCTGCATCCATGAGCCCATGGCTAGCCAGTTGAAGGCTACCGCATCAGCTGGGCCGGGACTGAAGGCTGGCAGAAGAGACCCAGCAGCTTGGGCTGATCATAATGTGTGCAGGCGATTTTTTCTTCCTTACTCACGGAGAATCTTCCCGAGGCAAGGAATTCCTCATCCGCCATCCTTCTTCTTTCTCGCATACTCCATGGCCTGGCTCGAGAGCTGCAGGCGCATGCAGGCGCATGCGCGACCCAGGGCCCTAGGCCCTAGGCCTTGCCGGCTTGCCGGGCCTTCAACATGGAGTCCGAGACATCCTTGTCGGTGTCATCTCGCCCTGTACGCCGTAGCCGGCGGAAGACGTTTTGAAACGCATCCAGGTGGTCCTGGCTGTCATGCACGTGATACCTGCAGCCGCAGATTGGAGGAAGACAGTGAAGCACAAGGCCCTCCATCTTCGTGCGGCAGTGTTGCAGCTTGGTCTTGTCTTCCACCCGATCGGATGGAACTTCAGCATACCTAGGTGTCCACTAGCACAGCCCTTTGCTGGCTTGTCGACCCTCGGCTCATGACTACAGTGACAACTGGTGAAGCATCAAGACATCAAGATGCATGCCAGGGCCTTCTGTCGAGCTGTGCAACTGCTGACCTGTGAGAGTCCAGACTCCAGACTCAGACTCACGGCTCCAAAGTTCAGCTCAAGTGGTCAGCAATGAACATCTACGAACATGACCAGCAGCTAGAAGCCATTTGTGATGGCCTATTGTGGAGCATGGCACCGTCTTCAGGACTTCTATGATACGAGTACTTTTACTAAAGGAGTACTGGCAGTATTGGCACAGAGGCTGGCGCCATCAACGGCATATTCATTCAGTGCTCCTGCATGGTACTTGCACCCACAATGGCCGAAGCTCGTAGCCAACACACTACCACCACCGCCACAACCACCGCCACCATCAGCATCGGCATCAGCAATGCTCATGCCCATCATCATGGTATCACACCGTGTCAATGAGACATCATGCGTGACATCCGCCATTAACCACAGACCGATTATGGTCACACCACAGCACTGCTGGCAGCATCAAGAACAGGCATGCGAGAATTCTGAAGGTGGTCATACTTTTCGCTGTACGAACAATATTTGTCAGTCGTACATCAGCTGAGGGGCTGCTGGCTTTTAGCTGCAATCGATTGCTCAGGCGCGAGTCTATGCCTCAGCTGAACCCTCCCTGCTTGGCCATCACAACACCCACACCTGCCGCAAGATCCTGACGGATTTCAACCAGAGAAGCTGAGGCACTGGAAGCCTGGTCATCCTCAGGTGCCTTTCTCGGCCAGCACTGATGTGAAGTATGCACACTACTGGTTCAAGCCTGTCCTCCGTGTCCGCAATAGGGAGTATCACCCCCTCAACCGAGCATCTTCCACGATATGGCGTCGCATCTGATGTGGAGGCCTCCAAGTAGCGGGCTAACACACGGCAGGTAGTAGCTTTACATGCACACCTCGTCCTTCTCATCTCTGCCTGAGCCGGCACTGCGTGCACACCCTGGCCGGCACCTGTGAGGTCATCAACGACTTCAGGAATTGATACGAATGG
Source organism: Symbiodinium sp. clade A Y106 (assembly GCA_003297005.1). Taxonomy (NCBI): domain Eukaryota; class Dinophyceae; order Suessiales; family Symbiodiniaceae; genus Symbiodinium; species Symbiodinium sp. clade A. Next base: position 7,062 of record BGNK01001444.1, on the reverse strand, counting down.
AACACCGGCCGAGGCGCCAAAACAGCTTTGGAGGCTTCCTGTGAGGAATTGACCAATGGCCTTGGCAAGACCCACTCTGCAAATGAGAAATCCAAGTCAGAAGCTTGCTTGAAATATTTCTCTTCTCCAAAAGATGCACAAACTGGCAGAGGCCCAAATCAAGTCTCAGATGCCCAGCGCGCTCGCTGTCCGTGTGGCCACGCCGAGGCGTGAAGCTGCCATCAGCTTCTCATGAATGCAAGTGCTTTCGAAAGCGGGCTGTGCTTTGCCTAGTTACAGTGAGTGCAGTGATAACGACGACAGTCTTCAGCAGATGTTGTTCTAATTTTCATCCGTTTTATCGACGAAATTCACAAACATCTCCTGGAGACCAACTGCTGCAGAAGCACTGCGGTATCGTGAAGAAGTTGAGGGCTTCGGCCATCTTCCGCGTTGCGGGGCTTCGGGGCAGGGCCAAGATGCATTTCCAGCCTTATGCATATGTGGAGCCGCGACTCAAGCCTCTCTGCTGCACGCATCAGAATATCGCTGCTACTGCGAGTTTGTGCTGCTGACTGTTTCGATGCAGGGATGGCTGCTGCCGACGGAAATTAGTCACTGTCGGGTACGATGGCTTGCTCGTGCTGGGAGACAGGTGCTAGTCTCAGTTGTTTCTGAAGGCGCAAGACGAGTTTTCGCTGTTGCTGCGGGAAATGCATGCTTTCGCGGATGCTGCAGGATTGCCCTTTCTTGGTTGTTGCTGGCTGCAGCCGTGTTGCTGGGGCTTTGTGTGATCGTTTTGTTGCTCCTGGCTGCACTTGATGAGCAGCCAACGAGGTGCTGCAGGCCGGCTCACACATGGACATGGGACACCAAGTCAATCGTGGGACCCACGCGCAGTCAGAACAAGCATGTGTTCATTCCTGCACTTTCAAGGATACGGCCATGTGGCGATTTTACAAGGAAGGTACCACGCCTGCCACACGAGTCGAGATGCTGGACCACACTTGTTTACATTAGGGAGAATGTTTTGAAGTGTTGACAAGCAGGGTGTTCGACACGACTGCACAACCCAACAAGGACGTTGCATGCTCCCGCCGCCCAGCCCCCCAGCCACTACGCGCACCCCACACATCCCCCAAAAACGAGTTCCAATCCAGAGAAGAAAACTCAACATGCAACGGCGCGAGATACACAGTCCCTTCGCTGCAACTTGGGCAGCATCCTTCAGAACACATGGCCACTCACTGAGCAGACGGGGAGTCTGTGGCAGACGTCGGAGTGCTGCCATCATCTGAGGTTGCCTCTTCTGATTGCACAGGGAATGCTGCCCACAGCTGCTTCAGGCAAACCTCGTCGCAAACCATGCACCGTACTGTGTCAGGGCGGAACCTGCCGAGCAAACAAACGGAAAAGAGCGCCACGCCGAATGTCATGGGCCCGCCATGACTCAGCATCGTTGCCAATAGTGGGATGCCAAGTAGGAGCCAACAGATTTGGACTGTGCCGATGAGTACATTTGATCATCCACTGGTCCATCATGGCGCAAGCACCGATGAAAACTGATAGGTACAACTAACTGTGTAACCGAGCACCATTGGAAATCGTCAGTTCCCTGAAGCGAGACGCTTGCCTAAACGCGAGTTTTTCAAGACTTATTTATACATGTCAACCACCTGCATGTCCTTTGCAAGCATCCAGGCATGAGCAAAGGAGCGTACATCAGACAGTTGATCAGCTGGCATGCTGCAAACGGCCACGAAATGCCACGAATGTAAGCTACAGTATTCTGCTGACGTATGTGCCAGTGGTCTTCGACAATTGCACATAACTCGACTGTCAATGAACAGCACGGGCCCGAATTTTCCACACGCACATTGAAGCTTGTCTTCTTCAGGGCTGGTTTCGAATGAACCGTCATCCGCCCAATGCGCCCCGAATGCTGTCTTCGCACCTACGACACATCTACGAAGTCCTTCGGTCCTACGATCATCCTTCTCAGCATCTGGAAGTCCACCGAGCTCATCGACATGGCACTGACGCCGCACGCTGAGGCCATCGATCATGAGGTCCCCCACATGCGATCGTCAGCGGTCGCGGAGCAAGCTCCAGACAACGACAACATCTCGTCATGCTCCACGTACAGCACAATCAGCGCTCTCCTCTAGTCATAGCACTCACACGCCCAATTCCACACGTTCTTCACGTTCTTCATGATTGAGTCCTCAACCGCAGAATCTATGTGGTCAAAGACGTAGCAGGCCCACCAAGTAGAACCGAGCTTCCACATGTGCAATGCAGTTTGCGCTGTCCACCTGGTGTAACAACGCATGCCCTGCTCCGCCCGTCTCGTACTGTGAATTATGCGCTGGAGGACGCTGCTATGCATGTCGTACAAGTGTGAGAAGGGCTGACAGTAGACCATGCAGCGACACCCGTAAAAGTAATCGGCATCGCTCAAGCAATCCATCGCCAGCCAAGTCAACACTTGCTCTGCACACTGTGCTTGGAAGTCAGTGTCGTGAATGCAAGTGAAGCACAACAGCATCACATCGAAGGTCAACTGCCAGAGCTCGCCGCTCTGNTCCATCGCCAGCCAAGTCAACACTTGCTCTGCACACTGTGCTTGGAAGTCAGTGTCGTGAATGCAAGTGAAGCACAACAGCATCACATCGAAGGTCAACTGCCAGAGCTCGCCGCTCTGTTGGGCATGCTTAGCCAGCGTCGTAACTGCTTCCGTAACCGCACTTGGGTTCGCGTGCCACCAACGGCCAAGCGCAGCAGGATGGAACAACCGCCGGAAACCTCGGGAAAGTGATGCACTCCGAAACATTGCCACAGGATGTCGCAAAAGCATCCACAATTTAGGGTACATTGAAACGCACCACTCACTGCAAATGCTGCTGCAAACCCCCCGCGGGCCTTCGCAGGATGCTCGAAGCTGCTCATCGATCTGCATCGTCTGGTCCCCGCCCAAGGATTCCATTCGAAAGAGTTTCACTTTGCCCAGGTGAGGATACACCAAACTTTTGTATAGGTCAGTCCCCTCTGGGGGAGTATCTGCACGAAGTCGGTGACAAGCCAAGTAGGTGTCAGGTCTCATCTGCTGACTTGCAAATCAGTCCCGGTAGGTGTTCAAGCGGCCGAGCCTGCTCTGGGTAACAGCTACCAAGTGCTCCACGAACACCTGATACATGTCAAAGTTCATGCAAGCTAGTGTGGGCATAAGCTTTGACGAGGGATGTTGGCCTTGGTGTTAGACAGCTGTCGGCAGGTCACCCGGAACTGTCTGAAATCTAGCACTTGAGAGTCGTGGTTCAGCAGTGGGGCCAGCACCAGCAGTCACTGGCATGTTGCTTTGGCTCCAAGTTGCATCGAAGTACTCCGAGATTTGGGGCATCAGCTGCCTGCACCCGACGGACCCTTCACGGTCTACCTAAATCGTGCTGACATTCAACTCCTGAATCGGGCTAGTAGCCATGGAAACTCCAATCGTTGGGTGACATCGCCGAGCTTCTCAAGGAATGAAGGCACTTCGCAGACCTGACTCACTGGATCACATCGCCTTGTGCTAGCGAACAAGGGCAAGCGCAGAACCCAACCGTTGGGATCCGAGCCTGTGCTACGATTGCCTCAAGCCAAGGCATGCAGTCGCAAAAGCTGCGAAACCTGGACCCCAAGAAGAGCTTGCGCCTGATCGCCGAAGTCGATTTCACCAGCATCAACAGGCTCGCAGGGCGCACAAGCCTGAGCAGGCCCAACGACGCAGCGAACCTACATTGATGCCTCCTATACGAAGTGGTCGCCCATGCCACTAAATACTGCGCCGCAGTCTTTGCTGCTTGATGCAGACGGGGAATGCTGCCACAAGGAAATGACTCGAGAGTGAACGGCGGTCAAGTAGGGACTGTTCTGACATGGCCTGAAATGCTGGGAATCGCCAGCCTCTGGCTGCGGACACACTGCCTGAAATCCTAAACATTGATCCCATGTCCGTCAGTAAACCTTCACAATGACAATGCCTAAACAAGATTAATTGCCATGGTAATTTGGACCCAGTATTGACTCATTGACGCATTGACACTTGAGCTCTTGCTCATGAGACGGTGTTGCTCAAACCAGAACTTCCGACCCATCGCTTGATTGGAGTTTGATGTCATGCGCTTGAGAACAGTGAAAGGAATATGCGGGACAGCCAATGGCTTTGTTTTCAAGATCGCGAATTTCACTGGGAAACTGCTTGCTGGCCTCAAGCGAGACTGGCGCATGACTTTTGCATTCACGGCTTGTACTGCTTTCCATTCTCTCAAAAGGATCTTGAACGCAACACCGTCATCATGATCTATGCGCCACGTCCTGATGCACAACGACAAGTTTTTCGAACACTGGCATGAAGCCAAGCAGACCCGAACGAGTTCCACACATCCTGAGATGTTGGCCAAAGGGTCATCATCGCAGCACATTTATTTGTAACCTGGATCGCTACAAACTTCAAACTGGCGCCCGCATTTGAAACCACATGCTAACAACGCTGCACTGCATCTCTCAAACACCAAGGCATCTTTTGCAAACTTGGCAAATAGCGCAAAAAAGGTAGACTCCCCGAAGGAACCTGGATGATGGGCATGTTCTTCGAAAAACAAAATAAACAGAATCTAATCGCAACCCTGCGTTGGACTGAGGACTCTCGAGTTGACCGGTTGAGACATCGTTACAACACGCCAGCTGCACATGCTTGGCAGCCTGCGGTTGGAGCCAAAACCCGTGTGAACAGGCGAAGTACTTTGAGATGCAAGACTCATGTCAGGCTTATAGGGTTCGTGTTTCGAGCGTACAGCACAGCCTACGGTTTAGCGGCTATGCAGACTTAAAAAACCAAGATTCGGCGTATTGACTGGCACCCAANGAGATGCAAGACTCATGTCAGGCTTATAGGGTTCGTGTTTCGAGCGTACAGCACAGCCTACGGTTTAGCGGCTATGCAGACTTAAAAAACCAAGATTCGGCGTATTGACTGGCACCCAAACATTTTCAAGGAAGTAAGCCTTCAATACCTTAAACCGTCTGCATAACATGATGCAGAAAAGAACCCGAGCTTCTGGCGAAAATGGCCAAGGCCAGGGAGTGCTACGGCTTTGCGTTTCGCGGGCTGCCGCTTGGAAGTGCAATTGGGCGGGCAAGTTGCCTATCCTGAAGATCCTGAAGGCCAGCTTGCAAACAATTCCAAGCGCCTGAGCGCTGTGTCCATACACAATCCAACCAACTGGTGCGACAGAAATAGCACAAGCGGTTGTTTTGATGACACACCTAAATCTCGGTCAGGGGATCATGGACTCGAACGAGCCGGACTCATATCCCCAGGTTGCCCTTCAAGANCAACCAACTGGTGCGACAGAAATAGCACAAGCGGTTGTTTTGATGACACACCTAAATCTCGGTCAGGGGATCATGGACTCGAACGAGCCGGACTCATATCCCCAGGTTGCCCTTCAAGAATCTCTTGGAAACCTAGTTGGCAACACACTGGTTTTCACCCACATGTTCGGCTGTGCAAGCACTTCGAAATTGGGGGAACATCTTCTCTCGGTTCGATCATGCCAATCTCCACTGCGCCGGACTTTTCCCAACCATTTGTCGGTGACGTGTTCCGGCCCGACCTCTTCAACCTGCGCCAGTGGAGTTGACGTTCCCGAAATTCTGACTCACAAGGTTCCAGAAAGATACCCATTTTGCGACTACCTTGGTGAGACCATTAAGGCTTTCCTTATGTTCACATGTGTCCGTGGGCTGTTTATCAAACCAAACCTAACTCTATGCCGCCTTTGCAAGGGCATGTCTCGAAACTTTCATACATAAGCCCCTCACAAGAGCTGTGATCAGCTACTGAAGCTTGCATCGAGGCCTGCTGAGACCCCACTCAAACAGATGGCTTCANGCCGCCTTTGCAAGGGCATGTCTCGAAACTTTCATACATAAGCCCCTCACAAGAGCTGTGATCAGCTACTGAAGCTTGCATCGAGGCCTGCTGAGACCCCACTCAAACAGATGGCTTCACCACCTGCATGTTCTTTGCAAGCATCCAGGCATGAGCAAAGGAGCGTACATCAGACAGTTGATCAGCTGGCATGCTGCAAACGGCCACGAAATGCCACGAATGTAAGCTACAGTATTCTGCTGACGTGTGTGCAAGTGGTCTTCGACAATTGCACTTAACTCGACTGTCAATGACTAGCACGGGCCCGAATGTTCCACACTCACATTGAAGCTTGTCTTCCTCAGGGCTGGTTTCGAATGAACCGTCATCCGCCCAATGCGCCCCGAATGCTGTCTTCGCACCTACGACGCATCTACGAGGTCCTTCGGTCCTACGATCATCCTTCTCAGCATCTGGAAGTCCACCGAGCTCATTGACATGACACTGACGCCGCACGCTGAGGCCATGGATCATGAGGTCCCCCACATGCGATCGTCACCGGTCGCGGAGCAAGCTCCAGACAACGACAACATCTCGTCATGCTCCACGTACAGCACAATCAGCGCTCTCCTCTAGTCATAGCACTCGCACCAATTCCACACGTTCTTCATGATTGAGTCCTCAACCGCAGCATCTATGTGGTCAAAGACGTAGAAGGCCCACCAAGTAGAACCGAGCTTCCACATGTGCAATGCAGTTTGCGCTGTCCACCTGGTGTAACAACGCATATCCTGCTCCGCCCGTCTCGTATTGTGAATTATGCGCTGGAGGACGCTGCTATGCATGTCGTACAAGTGTGGGAAGGGCTGACAGTAGACCATGCAGCGACACCCGTAAAAGTAATCGGCATCGCTCAAGCAATCCTGTCAGCCCTTCCCACACTTGTACGACATGCATAGCAGCGTCCTCCAGCGCATAATTCACAATACGAGACGGGCGGCGCAGGATATGCGTTGTTACACCAGGTGGACAGCGCAAACTGCATTGCACTCCATCGCCAGCCAAGTCAACACTTGCTCTGCACACTGTGCTTGGAAGTCAGTGTCGTGAATGCAAGTGAAGCACAACAGCATCACATCGAAGGTCAACTGCCAGAGCTCGCCGCTCTG
>BGNK01001443.1:124039-147631 GCA_003297005.1 Symbiodinium sp. clade A Y106 | reverse complement strand
AACAAATAAAGACAAAGTTTGCCAAATACGAACATAAATAAGGTTTTGGGCCCTTTACATATAAGCCCTGTTGATCTAATCCCTGTTGTTCTGGTTCGGCGCAAACGGTTAAGGAAACTGCCCCCCCCCCCTTAGCCGCCCCAGAGCTGCCCCAGGGCATCGTCTGCGTGAAGTTCAAGGTCTCCGCAGAGGCCGAAGAGTGCATTCGTGCCCGGGGACCCAGGACCTACCTGGACCCTAAGGAACCTACCTTTTAAATGACCTTTGTAAGGAAGTCATAATAAGGAACCCTCCGTACATCCTAAGCTTGGGTTTAGGGCTCACCTGGACCCTAACGAGCCTACCTTTTAACGGCCTTATATAAGGAAGTCATAATATGGAATCCTAATTGGGAAGGCTTTATAGGGTCCAGGTAGGGTTCGCGGTTTGGGGTTCAGGGGTTGGCGTTTAGATACTATAAGGGTGACTATATGGGTGTAAGTGTTCCTATAAGGGTCGCTAGAAGGGTACAAGGGTCACTATAGGGGTCTGTTACGGTAAGGGTCACCATAAGCGCATATGGGTAACTTTAAGGGTTCAATCTACGGGCCACTACAAAGGCTAGATACGAGGGCTGTTAAGCTTTTTTTGAGGGGGGGGGTTGGGGCATAAGGTTTATAGGTGTGCAGTGTTCAGGGCTTGGGGGGTGTAGGGCTCAGGCCCGGGGGACCCCGTTTTGGTTTCGCTGCTATGGTTCGTGTTTATGATTCTGGCTACTGACTGTGACTATGACTATGAATACTGTTTATGTATTCATGCTATTTATGTGTTTTCTCAGTGCTTCTGGTGTTTGGTGCTGAGGCCCAGGGAGTCAGCCTTTTGGGTTCAGGCTGAAATGCAGTGCATGCTTAGAGAGTTTAGGCCTCGCAGTTCGGTTCTCAGGCACGAGGTTACTGGGCTTTGGAGTACCATACTTTAATACTTTCTTTCTTACAGGAGCCATTATGAAATAAAAGTCTATACTTTTTTCTCCCTGGTTACTTAAAAGCCCAGGTTATGGGTTTATAGCTTAACTCATGTGATGGGGTGGAGACATCTAGTCGCAGAACTGACTTTACCTTCCATGAAGGCAAGTTCTTCAGGGGGGCTCCGTGCTAAAGCCAGGAAAAGCCAGAACTCCAAGCGCTACAATATATGAGATCTAATTTATATGTATATATATATATATATCCATGCATATGCAGTCGAAAACAGAGAATACAATATATATATATATATATATATATGTATACACACACATGCATACAGGACAGATACTGCTTGCGTTTCTTTTCGGGGCCTGGGACCGCAAGCCAGCACTGCGCTCTGCGAGCTATTTGGCCTTGACCCCTCCCTTCATGGGCCTAACCTAAACCATATAAGCCCTAAACCCCCTAAACCCCTGAACTCTAAACCCCGAATCCCTAAGCTTTGACCCTAGGATGCCTTCTACAATGTCATGTGAGAGGGGTGTTGTCAGGGGTCCACGTGACCTCCAGCGACCTCCCGAGACAAAGTTCAGAACGTCACGGACTAGGTTCCTGAGTAGTACCCTTTTGCCCTTTTTGGTTTAGGGCTCCCTTATTACAACCAAACAGTAGGAAAAAGGGTACCCTTACCATAATGGGGCTACTCAGGAGGAACCTAGCGGAACTCTGATCTGAGGAAGCCCCAAGCTAAAGCAGCGCCACAAGCCTACAGCCGCGAAGACATCCAAGGTGTTCCTGAAGAATCATTTTGTCGATCTTAGTGTCGTGTAATCCCAGAGGGTAGTTAAACTTATTATTGCCGACTGATAAAAGCCCTAAACCCTAAAGCTGTAAAGCCTTACACCCTAGACGCCCCTGAAGTCCCAAGCCTAAACCCTAAACCCCAACCCCCTCGACCCTGAAAAGGGATGCGTTCAGTCCCCAAGGTCATGGATGGCCGATACTTCGGTGGCCGTACAGTCGAGGCCGTTTCAGGTTTCCCAATGCGTTCAGGGGATCAGGGGTTTAGGGATTAGGGTTTAGGGATTAGGGTTTAGGGAGTAGGGTTTAGGGATTAGGGTACCGAAGAGGAGATCTTCGGGTTGAAAAGATTCGGGGTCTAAACCCAAGCTTAAACAGGGTCCCTAAACCCTAAACACTGCAACAATCTGAAGTTGGAGATCCTGAAGTTTAGATTTGCGGTCTCGGTTCGGGTCCAAGGTTTAGCCTCTTATTCTTCTGTTGTTGGTGTGGTTGTGCTTGTGCTTCTGTTTCTGCTTGTGCCTGTGCCTGTGCCTCTGCTTGTGCTTGTGTTTGTGTTGTTTCTTGTTGTTGTTATTGTTATTGTTGTTCTTGTTGTTGGTGGTGTAGTAGTAGTAGTAGTAGTAGTAGTAGTAGTAGTAGTAGTAGTAGTAGTAGTAGTAGTAGTAGTAGTAGTAGTAGTAGTAGTAGTAGTAGTAGTAGTGGTAGTAGTAGTAGTAGTAGAAGAAGTCGTCGTAGTAGTAGTAGTTGTTGTTGTTGTTATGTGTATTGTAGTTCTCGCTGTTTTTGGTATTGTTGTTCTTACTGATATTGTTAGTGTTGTTTTTTTGTTGTTCTCAGCTGTCGTTATTGATGTTCTTATTGTCGTTCTTCTTGTTGAGCTTATTGTTATTATTATATGGTGTTATTCTTCTTTCTTATTGCTATTATTGTTGGTATTCCTGTTGTTTATTGCGTTGTTCCTCTTGGTGTTATTGTGGTTGTTCGTTTCGTTAGGATTAATGTGAGCTTTCGTGTATTTACTTGTTGTTATTCTTCTTGGCGTTCTTCGTGTTGTCGGTTTTGTCATTGTTATTTATTCTTGTTGGTGTTGCTGTTGTGACTTTTGTTGTTCTTGCTATTATATGTGTTGTTCTTGTGGTTGTGTTGTTGTCGATGTCGTTGTCGTCGTAGTTGGTGGTGGCGGCGGTGGTGGTGTGGCAGTGGTGCGGTGGTGGTGGTGAAATCTTGATTTCGGAGCAAAGAAATGGTAGTCGTATTCCTCTATAGGATAGGGTACACCGTGGAAACAGAAGCAACGCCCCTTAGGCAAACCGTATGACACCCTGCACAACTCAATAACATTCTATGCAGACTTGTTCTGAATACCGCTGCAGAAATCCCGCTTCTGGCCATCAGGCCCCCCGAATAGACCTTGAACCGAAAGCGGCTATAACAAGCCCGTATACAACTCCAAACTCGAAACCCTAAGCCCTCATAAGAAGCCCCAAGAGACGGGCCCTTAGATAGCTTGAGTTTGGGGGCGAACCTCCATAAGGCGCCATGTATCCCTCTTCAAGGTGTTTATAGGCTCCCGGGTCTTGTCAGGGTTTGATGGGGTATTCTCGAGCCCAGTATTTCTGCAGAAACCGGGCACGGCTTCTGGGTTGTTAAGAACCAGCACTAGAACTGCAGGCTATTCGGGGCCAATAGGTTTACTCAACCTTTGGTCTCTGAAGTCATAAGCCTCAAAAGCCCAACCCCCTACCAGGAACCGGTCATCGGGGGACAACAGGGTTTAGGGGCTAATGGGGGTTAGGAGGCTTAGGGTTCGGGGTTCAGGGGGTAGGTCGTTCGACCGAGGTGTCCATGAAAGTCATCGTAGATCGGTGCCTTGGCGATCCCAAAGCCCACTGCCCCCGCCGCAAACACACACACACACAGACACAGACACAGACAGAGACACAGACAGAAGCCTCAAGCCCACCCCGGAATCCCCAAAGCTTCACACTAACCTTACCCCATGCCGAATCCGTCTTCTACATAGTCTAGAGTCAGAGGTTTAGGATGTAGGAACCGAGCCAAAAACAACTACACCGGAACCTGAAGCCCAAAGCGGGCTACCTCTCTTCCCAATAGGCCTCATGTATTGGCTAGCCGGCTAGCCATTCTCACGCTGGAGGTCACGGTCATGTGTTTGCGTTGCTGGAAGGTGTTGTTTGTGCGTGTGCCTTGCTTCCAAGGGTCCCCGAACTGATTTTAGAGCATGTGAGCAGTGCCTCCCGTAATCAAGAACGTGTCAACTTTCATGGCGTTGGCTTGTGCATGTTTGTGCCCAACTTGACTGCATGCTCCCCCACACTCTTTCGACCGGCTCACCAGCCCCCTGGACTGCCATCAACATGTACCAGGTAAGGGCCATGGCTGCTGGAATTGCTGGAGTTGCAGTGTCAGCAGTCAACCACTTCGACTACGCAAAAGCTTGCAACAGCCTCCTGGAGAGGGAAACAACAGCAAGCTTATGGGAGCTAAGTCGTGCGGTGGATTGGACAACTAATTTTGCAACGGATGATTGGACGCAGCTGGGTCGGAGATGTGACGAACGCTCAACGCACGAAATGATGGTCATAGAGCCCATGAGTGAGAGTGCAGCTGGAGGCGTGGCCATTTGCTTACCTTCAGCCTGCCAGCATGCAGCCACGCCAGATGCTGTCACATCAATGGTGCGGCAGCACTTTTCCTGGCTTTTCCCTAGTACTGCTCCATTGTCGAAGCAGGATGTTCGAAGAAGCACGCTTGCTGTGCCAGGAATCCAGGGGGATCACCGGTGTCATGCCAGCTGTCCGACGTGTGCGGAAACGCCCGGATTGGAGTCGCAGTCCTGTGCTCGCCTCCTAGCAGAGTACCTTTGTCAGAGTTGGGTAACATTTTCCATTTTCATGGGTTCTTAAACACAATAAGGAATAATTATAGAATATAGCAGCTAAAATGTTGAATATGATCCCAACCATGAGCTAGGTACAGACTCCGACGTGGGACCCGTCCATGGCCCAAGCTTGGAAGCGAAGGTGATCCCCGGTTTCGTTGCGGTCTTCTTCCACGGGTAATTCGACGTGTTCCTACTATGAGCGGCCACAGTGAGGCCTGCCGGTCGAGACGCCTCGCTCGTCTCCCCGCAAAAGCTAGGATTGCCCTTGCGCCCAGATGGGTCTCAGAGGTTGCAAAATCTGCAGATAAGCCGACCCTTTTCGTGGCAGTGTTATGTCGGCCACAAGATGTTGTTTTGCGAAGTTCGGTGCGAACGGGCTGGGCTTCAGACGGACGGATGCAAGGAGGTGATAGTGATGCCAAGAGCCGTTGGCGCTATGGCTTTGTGATAGGTTGGTCAGGCCTCAGTGATGCGGAGCAGCAACATCTCTTGCTTGAGGCAGACAGGTTTAGCGACATCATTGCAATCGATGTAGTTGATGCATATACCAATCTGACATTGAAAGTATGTCATCTGCTCCATTTAGCCGTGCAGATTCAATCAGAATATTTTGTACGGCTGAATGGCAACGAGCGTTTGCAAGTTGGACGTTTGGTGGAGTTGCTTCACAAAGACCTGCAACATGAAAAGTTGTATCCGAATGGTTTTGTCTGGGGCCAGCGAGGCTGCATGCTTCCGCATGTCTTTGAAGAGCTTTCGTGTGGGACGACATCGTTGAAAGACTGGCCACTTCTGGTTGATGGGCTTCTTCTTCCGTATCCACAGGCATCATGGCTGGCAAGCAGGAAGGCCCTGGAGAACATGGCAACTGTACTTCAGACTTTGGTAGGCTCCCGCTTGCTTTTGCACTGGGTCGAGGATGCTTTCATGGGCATGCTGGCAACAGCTGCAGATGTACCGATCCTGGATATAGCCATTGATGGACGCTTTCTTTTTTTGGGCGTGAACTGCAGCCAGGGGTACGTGCTTTTGGAGGAACTGCCCCAGCAGCTCGCAATGCCACGGAAAGGCTGCTACTGAGAGCTTACCATCTGCGCAGTTTCGCTGCAAGTCACGGCAAAGAACGTTCAAGGTGCTCATGCTTGAGGTTGCAGGCTCAAGTCTTTCCAGATGCTAGGGTGCAGTTGTCCAAGTGCCAGGAGCCACAACGGATATATATATATATATATTTATTTATATGTTTATTTACATTTATATATACCTGGGAAGGCGAACGCCTGAAAATAAATGGTAGGTTGGCTAAACGCTCACGAATAGGCGAACGCCTGTTTTTTGGGGGGCACTCTCATACTTCAGACCAGGGCTCTCTGAAGCACCTTGGGGCTTCAGGGAGGGGTTTCCGAAAGCCGTCATTTAGTCATGGAGATTCATGCCCTGGACGTGGCAAAGGCTCAATGGTGCATGACTTTCAAGGTACAGGATGCAGCGATCTAGAAGCCGTATCCCATATAATTGCTATTTTGGTAGAACCGGTGCGCATTCTAGCACATGCTGCAATGATTGATGCGTTCTGTGCCTCTGTTCGCGGATCAGTGCAAGAAAGATCTTCAATCTCACAAATACATGCTAACATTCGTGCATGCAAACCTTACATAGATTACAGAACCCAATTTACCCGAGAAAGCCCTGCCCTCATGTGCTCTTCTGTGCTTCTTCATCCCGACCGAAGAGGAAAGGTCTAGCTGGCATGTATTCTGCTGGCCAAACCATCTTTTGATTCCCGCTGAGCACAACAGGTCGATCCAGCCAGGGCAGCGGCGGCATGAGTGTTGCCTCGCGGAGAGGTGCTACCCCGCTGTGATTGCCCAGGTTTTTGGGATTCGTAGAGCTGCAACAGTGACTAGCATGTAATCTCATTAAAACTTCTGTCATCGCAGTTGGGGTTCAAGGTCACAGCTGCGTGTGTCGATGGTATGCCTACGCTGAGTTTCCTTTCGTGTTGCAAAGCATGGGAGAATCACCGAGTCCTCCGGAAACGTGCGCGAGCACGAATGATGCTGGTGCAGGATACAAAGAGCAGGAGTCATGTGTCTCCAACCCTTGCAAACCTCAAACTGAATGCGCCAGTTCTGAAGCCTCTTACCGCGGCTATGGCCGAATATGGGAGAATCTCGAAACCTGTTAAGCTCGTCAAGGAAGCGCTTCAGAAGTTCTATGATGGTGAAACCGAGGGGATAATGGAGGAGACTCCTGAGACTATGGAGATGAAGCTGAGGAAACAAAGGAACATACGCAAATCAGCAAAAATCATTGTAGCCATGCTCACCGTGATCAAACGAAAGTGGACGAAATGGGAGCTGCCACGTGTGACATGGATTAAACATCAATTCAGCTTTCTTGTTTCCTTTAGCAATCCCGAAGGCTAGTATAAGTGTAAGGTCCACTATAGGCACGTGCACACGTATGCGACATATAAGGAAAGGGAGATCAGGGACATGGTGTTTGATTTGGCAAGAGCTGTCTCAGAGGCTTATGCGGTTCCTTACTGTGCAGAGCAGAATGTTTATTTGCAGTGGTGCTGACAGCAGTTGTGTGTGAGCATCTGTGTGTGCATGTGCATTGCAACTTCTGCATGCATGTGCTTCCTTGACTTTGCTCACCCTTGCTCAATTTAGGAAGGCCGCTGTGCGCTAGCGAAATCCCCGAAGACATCTGGGTCTAGTGTCGGCAGTGCTGACATCTACGACAGTGACATGGACGACGATTCGCTCAGAGCGGATCTCCAGTCAATCTCATCCTCGGTCTCCCTCCGCAGAGGAACCGGTAGACCCGAGGATTGCCTCATTGCACCCCCGCAGAAGGCATTGGAGAAGTTTTGGGGAATTTCCTTGGATCCAGAGTTTTACCGCAGCTTGGCAGAGAGCAAGAAGAATGGGTTGGTGCCGGCTCCATCCCAAGAAATTCCTGCTCCAGTCAGTGAAGTTCCTGGTCCACTCAGTGAAGTTCCTGGTCCACTCAGTGAAGTTCCTGCTCCACTCTCTGCTCCGCCTCATGAAGATCCTGCTCCTCTCAATGATGTTCCTGCAAATCCTGATCCGCTTCAGAAGCCCCCGGCAGACGACACGTCGTGCGGTCTCGGTAGCCTGATCCCGGACCCGACTCCCAAGAAGGATATGCCTAAACCTCCTTTGTCTCCTGGAAGCCCTGGAGTTGAGACCCGTCTTGTATTATAGTTTTAGAAATTCTGCTTCATGCACTTTGTGCCGTTTCCTATAGATGCTTGCTTTGGAATTGTGGCTGTACCTGCATTCATCCATTCAGGAGATTCTTGCATTTCGACCAGCAGCACCACCACGTCACCGTCCGAGCCCGGCTGTTCCTAAAGGCTTGGCTTCGCAGCTTAGCAATTTGGAGCCGGCCAAGTTGAAGGAAATTCTGGCTGCTGTCAATAGGAAGCAGCCTGTCAGCGCTTGGTAGGTGCGACCGTCAATGATGTATGATTGCACGTGCGAACTTCTTCTGCGTGGATGATGGACTGAGGCTGCAAACGATGCCCAAGGGTTTTTTGGAGCACAAGAGTCCGGAAGGAGATGTTCGACGTAAGTTGAACTTCGAGGGCTCTTCTGATGGTGAGTTGTCGACATCAGCTGGAAGTGCCGGTTCAGGCGAGATAAATGAAATTTCAGTTTAGCCTCGCAAATGCATGCAGTTGTTGCAAACTCACAAACATATCCGATCAATGCTTGAACTTCCGTCGCCAGGCTCGGCTACAGACCACCTCGAGACGCAGGCTTGGGAGATGGACGGCGAGAGCTACGTCGACACATGGCTGGCCGAGCAGCGCAACGAGCATGCAGCGAGGATTGAGGCAGCAGAGCGAGAGGCTGCTAGCCGGGCTCATCGTGAGCAGGAGCGGAAACGCAAAGCAGCTCTCATGGAGAGGTTGCAGCGACGTGAGCAGCTCGTGGAGGAGGACGAGCAGGAGCAGGAGGAAGTGGGCAAGCCAGCCGCTGAACTTGAATTGCTGTGCATTTGAGCTTCGTGATGGTTAGCCGAGTGTGCGTGACAACAATTAGTTTAAGGGGACACATGTTGTTTGTCGAATGTTTCTATCTGAGTCTGCAGTGGTGACACGGCAGAAGCAGCTGTCATTGACCGCCAAGAAGAAGGCCAAGAATCCCCCAAAGGAGACGGCAAAGGAGGCAGCGCCACCCGACGAGGAGGAGGATGCCCCCGAAGATGCAGAGAAGGAGCCGGAAGAGGACGATCAGCCCGAAGTAGCTTCGGGGTCGAAAGGGAAGCCCAAGAAAGGCTCGATGAAACGCCCCGCAGCTGCGAAGGCAAAGGCCAAAGCCGTGCCAAAAAGCAAAGCTAAGGCTAAGGCCTCTGCGGCCAAGCTGAAGCTTGTGGAGTCTAGCAAAGCTGACGAAGAAGATGATGATGATGACCGTGATGTGCGAAAGGGCAGAGCAAAGTCGAGCAAGCTCGTGCGAAAGGTATCCAAGCGCCGTTTGGTTGCCAAGGGCAAGAAGCGGCCTTTCAAGAAGCTTAAGAAGGAGAAGATCGCAGCCGAGCGTGCAGGCGAGTCCGCCCCCACGGAGTACTACGACGAGGCCGAGGCTGAGAACGACGAGGAGAATGGGGAGGGGGAAGCCCCTTCTGTGGAGCCTCCTTCCAAACGGGTTCGGGTTCGGGGCAAGAAGAACGCCGCAGCCGAGCCGGAGGACGAGGAGCCGAACGCCGAGGAGCCGAACCGTGAGGAGGAGGAGGAGCCGAACCCCGAGGAAGAGGAGGAGGAGCCAGAGGCCGTGCCCACGTTTGCCCGGCGGTATTGTCCCCAGCGTCCGTGGTACAAAGCCAAATTTTTGGCTATCCGTGATGCCTTCGATGCCCGTATCCGGCCGTTCATTACATCGCCATGCAAGAACGAGGACTCTGTAGAGAGTACGTGCACCCGTGCTGTCTATGATTCTTTAGTTCATGTTGAGTTTGTTGTTGGTGCTTGCAGGATTACTTCTGGCGCCACGTGGCCCAGGCCACCAAGGACAAGCCGGTCCAGGATTTGGAGGATTGGCCGGAAGTGGCTAAGAACCTCACTTTTGATTTCTTGATGACAGATAATGCCGGCATCTTGTCTTGCATACTATATACATGCATGCATGCATGCATGCACCTTCACTCAGCTATCATGGCTCTTACACTCCCGGCCCACATGTCCTTATAAGGATAGACTCGACTTTCCGAGGCATGCAATGGTCTGATGCTGGGAAGATTTTTCAGGGCCCGAAAAGGCCCACGCGCAAACAGTATCATGCACTGCTTCGAAAGATGGAGGGGCGCGACGCTGACTGATTTATCGAGTGGCTTAAGCGGCTTAGTTTACATAGACTGATGGGGGACGGGGAAAGAACCTCCTTCAGTGCTGTGGCCTCTGCCTGGTACTTCAGCCACTCAGCCAGCATGCACCTCAGAAAACATAAAAGCAGATATGAGTATAGCTGTGTGGTGCATGTGACATCAAAGCTTCTACCGACGTCTTATGCTGGCTGCACGTGCTGTTCCATGCAGATCTTTAGGATCCTCTTTCAAGCTTGCATCCGATCCCACACAGACCTTGCCGCACACACGGTGCAAAAGATTGGACTCAATGCTTTGTGTGCATGTGTGATTGCACTGGACTCCCTTCGCTACATACAGTCTTTGCATCTTGCAGCTTCGTAGGTGCCGCTGAGAGCCCGCATCCCAAGTACCCGGTAGATGACCTCGATCGATCCATTGCATGCCGCAGGTGATGCCACCACATCTTGATCATCCTTCCGATTGTGATACGGTCGAGTCTGGTTCAGGCACGATCGGCAGGGAAGGCACTGAATTTCTGACGTTGTTACACACATGTCCTGTATCGGGTGCGACTTCCAAACCAGCTGTGCTGAAGCATTGTGGTTTCCAAGTAGCTCTGCCGTCCAGCGGGCATTCGTGTCATGCAATAAGATCCATGCATGCTTGCACTGCTTTCCACGGGGCAGCTTCTGCTGCCAGCTTAAACACGGTGGTCCTTCTGTCGCCATGCTCCTATACCTGTTGGTTGAGAACCTGATCAAGCTTCGAGCTCCCAAGGCTCGGTTGGGGTCGGGTTCCGATCGCTTCGACCTACAAGCTGGGATTTCCATGTAGTATAGTAGAGGAGCTGAGCTTGTATTTGGTTGGGTTCAGTCATGTCAGCACACCGACAAGTGAATCCAAGATACCTGGTCTACGCCCTTCAAGCCGAATGTTTCCTAGCTGATACTGCAGCCCAAGCGTTCCGGACCCTAGCCTTTCCAAACCAGTGCGCCCAATGCAGGCCTTCATCCTCGTGGTGCTGTGCCTGCTGTTCAACGAACGGTTCAGGTCCAAGACGTTTCGGCAGGACGGCAGGTGGGTGTATGTAAGTTCGTATGTCTTAAACTTGGATGTCGGGGTCAAAACTTGTTTGGTCCTTGCATGCTTCCTAGACAGGAATTTCTGTTCGTGGAGCATTATGCGGGTTCAAGACAGATGACTGATGAGATCAAATCTACGCATGGGCGGGCAGCTGCGTTGGACACGGTCTACCACCGTGCAATGAACATTCTAACTCCAGCGGGCTTTGCGAGCGAGACTTAGAGTGAGTATGCTAGTCTCATGCTGCTACGTGGATTCTGTGTGCAATATCTCTTTACCTTGTGATTGTTCTGTACAATCAGGCTACATCTTCTCTCGGTGCTATCGGGGAAGTTCGCGGGCTTCACACTGTGGAAAGGGCTGCAGTGCTCCAGCTGGGTGTCCATGTGTCGGCACTCAACTAAGAGAAGCTTGCTGAACCCTTCTGGCGATCTGACTGCCCCGTCTGTCGTCATGGGAAACCAACAACTCTGCAGGACAGGCCGTAGCTGATAAAACATATCGATCTTCCTTGTAAATAAGATTCCTCGACTGCAACAAGCCCCAGAAACTCCTAACCCAAAGTAGACCACCACCTGTCCGTGTAGGTTTGTAGGCATGGAATACTGCGAGCCTTATTCACCCCAACATTCAATCGGGCCCCAATGAAGAATGTTTGGTGTCGGCTTTCGGGTTTCAGGCCAGGTTGTGCTTTGGACGGGGTTGAGAAGTTTCACATCCTAAACGCAACATTTATAAGAAATGCACCCCCTATCCGCCTCAGCTGCCCTATTTCACTAATACCCTTGCATGCTGGTGACCCCGATGGCCAATGCATGTAATCTATTCGAACGTACGATCCAATAGATGGGCTGTTAAGGTATGATAGCTAGTGCACATGCATATACATCCGATGAACTTGAAAGCCCTGAATCGAAGCTTCATTGCCAAGCCTTTACCAAAAAGAGCACCCCAATTGTATATATGATTGCAGAAACCAAACAAAACTTACCTGAACAGCTCTACTACTATATAAACATGCCCAATATTGATGCATCCGAAAGAACTGCATTCCTAGTCGTTCGACTACTTCTGCACGGATACTTTGGTTATGTTTTTTTTATAAGACCCCAAAATTTAGTGAACTTTCGTCCATAGCTGTTCTTATGATGCTACATAGCATATCACTGGTGTAAGCATACTCCCCCTAAACCCTAAACCTATATACATACTAGCCTACTTTGAGATAGTTCGAAGCATGGTCCCCCAAAACCACAAATATCAATATCGGGATAGTTACGGTGGCTTATTACATAGGGTGGTCTGATATAATTATTGTAAGATTTGAAAATAATTAAGGGCCCCTGGCTTTTCTCGCTTCCGGAGGACCATTCTCATTTCGCTGTTGTGTATGGCAATGCAATCTAGCTGGGTGATCGAGCAGCCTGGCTCATCCTTAATATGGCGACATCCTCGATTCCAGTGGCTTTGCAGGACCCACAAGGCTCAACAAGTTTTTAAGGCAAATATAGATAATATATGAGCTATCTAGTATACAACCTGCATATCTATTTCGTCCCGAAACGAATCGATCCTGCAGCTTAGCCTCCATTTAAATTGTGCATGCAACTCCTGCCACTGCCTCGCTGCTCCCGCAGGTGTATGTGGCGAAATTCTGGATGATGCACTGGGGCCACCGGTGTCCTAAACGGACAATCTTGTGGAGTTGCAATCGCAGGATTGCCAACTTCAACCGAGGCAGGCTCACGGCTTCCTTCAAGGCTAAGCAGCGCAAACTTCGGGGCCACGTCCATACAGTCACTCGTGCTGTTTCCAAGGATGGCAGGCACAAGTACTCTGGAAAGTCTGAAGTGTTGAAGGAAACACAGACACACGGCCACAGTTCAGGACCACACCCGTCTAAAGTTAGCTGCACGCAGAAGTCGATCGATCAAGTTAAGTGAAGCCCGATAAACCTTGTATAAACCCCTTTTTAACCTCAATTAGATCGATATAAACCATATATATATCGTGAGAAACACCTAAAGCTGCTTCCCAGCCTAGGATCTACACCAAGTCCTTTGCCAAGCACATGGCCACGCTGCTTCCGAGTTTCAACGCATCCCGGCCGATGCGGCAGACCTGCATGGTGGATGCTTCCACGGTTGATAAGCTTCGGAACATGGATATGGGTGAGGATGATTGGTCCGATGCAGGTATTCCAGAGCTACTACGGTATTTGTACGAAGCCAAGGGGTTGGTCATCCCTCCCGAATGGAGGGGCTGCTTCCCAACGAGCTATTTTGCATAGGAGGCTGTTGCCACATGCACACCGGCCAATATGTAAGCAGTCATGCGCTGTGTTAGTTCGGGCCACGCTATGTGAGCATGGAAGCCTTCCTACTTGCACAGATTTTGTGTGTTTTCACAGTCGGAGTGCAGTCCCCAGCTGCAGACGGTAACCATGTCCGGGTCTTGTAAAAGCCTAGATCCAATGCAAACTTTCGTCCTCTCTAGGCTCCATGCATGCCGGCCTTAAACAACTGTAGCTCTAGCAGGGGTTCTGGGGCTGTAAAGTATAAGGCCGGATAATTTGCCGCATCTATCGATTCCACTTGTGCCATTCTAGCCTGCGATCATCTAAGCTAGGACATCGGTTTTTCACGTGCACTATAGCCTCCACATGGACACTGCGGTTACGTAGGCATGTCCTACATAGACTAGCTGGCTACGAATGGATCATACGTATGCGACTGTCTACACCAAAATCGATTAGACCTGAAACCTGCGGTAATTACAAGACCAGCTAGCTGAAGCTATGATCCCAGCCCGACCTACCTTATCATGCATCGAGCTGTAGTGAGTCTGATGCAAGCTTTCCATAGCCACGGAATCCCATAGATTGTGCAATCCCGACAGCCTGCCGTGACGTATCCGAATTCCCATTTCACGTTCTACGTCCCGCAAACCCAAAACCCCGCAGCTGTCCAAAGCCTGCATGCATACTTAAATTAGATATAGTGGACGGACCGATCGATCCTTCATATGGATAAAATTAAGGCCCTACGTCTAGCAGGCAAAGTATATACCGGCCGCTCAGATCGGAACACGTAAATCCATGTAAATCCAAACCCTGTAAAGCTGCGTAAAACCGGTACCCCCGCACTCCCATATTTTCGTGCATCGATCAATATTAAACTGGCTAGAGCTTCTGCGGGGGACTGTGTGCCATCTGCTTATAATTCGCGTACATTAAATTGGTGGTCATCACCGATGCCGTACTAAACAGGAGCTGCAGGCCTGCGTGAGATGTGCTTGCGCGCAGCAGCAGATGTTCCGCACACGTGGTCCAAACAACCTGGGATTCAGGCTGCATGTTTCTCGGATCGGGCTATACGATCGGACAACGTTAGATTTATAGGGAGCTCTCTACTTTCTTATACGTGTTCTTGTCATGGGAGCAAGTGTGGCAAGCCTGCAGGTCTATATGTTGCGAGGGTTGGGTTTGCTGTCGATAGGGCACGTGGCCTTTAGCGTTGGAGGCCTGCGGCCTTTAGTTTTGGAGGGCTTCGGGCTTAAGGTGGGGGCTTTGGGCTTCAGGTTTGGAGGGTTGCCGTCTGCGGGCTTCGGGTTTCGAAGGGGCTGTTGTTGCAGGCAGATTTCGAAAGGGTTGCGGGGAGGTTCTCCAAGGCTGTGGGATCCTCCTAGCCCACGCAGCATCGAAGCCCGACGGCCTAAAATAGAGCCTGTATCCCCGCAGCCCTTAAAACCTGAAGCCCGCAAACCCGCAGCCACCGCAACACTGAAAACCTGAAGCCCGAAGTCCCCGCAGCACCTAAAACCTGAAGCCCGCAAGCCCGCAACCCTGAAGCCCCGGAGCCCTTAAAACCTGAAGCCCGCAACCCCGCAGCCTTAAAACCCTGAAGCCCGAAGCCCCCGCAGCCCCGCAGCCCCGCAACCTTTAAGACCTGAAGCCGCAAACCCGCAGCCCCCGCAACCCTGAAGACCGAGGCCCCCACAGCCCCGCAACCCTTGAAACCTGAAGCCCGCAAACCCGCAGCCTTAAAACCCTGAAGCCCGAAGCCCCCGCAGCCCCGCAACCCTTGAAACCTNGCAAACCCGCAACCCCCGAAACCCTGAAGCCCGAAGCCCCCGCAGCCCCGCAACCCTTGAAACCTGAAGCCCGCAAACCCGCAACCCCCGAAACCCTGAAGCCCGAAGCCCCCGCAGCCCCGCAACCCTTAAAACCTGAAGCCCGCAAACCCGCAACCCCCGCAACCCCCTCAACATTGAAGACCTGAAGCCCGCAGCACCCGCAGCCCTGAAAACCTGAAGCTCGAACCCCCGCAGCCCTGAAAACATGAATCCCGCAACCCTGCAGCCCCGCAGCCTCAAAAACCTGAAGCCCGAAGCCCGCAGCGCCCGTGTCCCTCGAAACCCCAGCCCGAAGCACTGAAAGCCTGAACTCCAAACCCGCCCAAAGTGCCAGGCTTCAGGGCACAGTGCTCAGCCAGCGGATTTTGACGCACCAGGCAACTTCAGGCTCAGAAAGTGTAGGCGCTGGAGCCTTTTATGCGGTAGTTCCCAAAAACACGCAATTTTGCAAAATCCAAACAAGCACTTTTCGGCACGCAACAAGCACTTTTAGGCACGCAACAGGCACTTTTTGGCACGCAACCACTGTTTCTGTTTTTGGGTCCTTTTTGCGTGCATTTTGCGCGCCAAAACACCAAGCTGGGCAGGCTTTAGCGTAGATCCTACAGATCGCCATGGCTTTCAACAGGAACCAGCACTCCTCAGATACCCTGATGTCTGGTCTATCCTTTCTACTCCGAAGTGCATCCCGTGGCGGGTTGGACGACCTCAACAGCCTGGCCAAGGAACCTTTGTGTCGTCATACATAGTGTCGATCAAACTATACAACAATGTTCCCCTGTACCCCAGAAGATTAGATTCTGCTCTGGAATATAGTGGGGCTCTGTGTTCGGTGCTATCTGGTTTTGGGATTGATCGCCAAACCACAGCTAGTACATTGAACCAATTAAGTTTAATATCGTGAACTTAAGCTATACTATATATCATGCATGCATGCATCTTACTATGCTGACCTGCGTGCGCGTGCATACCGTAATCTTTTAGCCGGATCAACCATGTAGCTTAAACTAGCTCGATCGAAACCACAAAACCAAAATGCCTGGGCACTCTCCTAGCTGCTATACTATACTGCCTGTGGGTCCTATAATGTATATAGTACGTATGTGCATGGACAGTACACGCTGCACGTGTGTATATACTCTAGAGCATGTTTCCCGCATGGTCCTATACATATATAACATAGTGCTGTTTACATAGTTCATGCATGCACATGTGTACGGTGTATAGATAGCATTGATGCATGCAGTACTGTGTGCGTGTGCGGGTGCATATACGGATAAAGGAGCTCCAGGAGGCTGTGGCGATCGCCGAATCGGAGGTGAAGACGGAGCCTGGAACGGATTCGCAGATACAGTCGATCCAAGCTAAGGCTCGGATTGTCGGTGTATATATGAATTAAGTCTTTTGTTGTTGCTTCGTGGGGTACAGTGGAAGAGTCACTAAGCTCCTTTAAAGATGTCGATGTATATGACATATATGGCCAGGCCAATCGATATACCCCATATAAGCCCTATATAAACCTTGGGTCCACTGTCCCATCTTTCTCGGTAGGTGTTTCCACAATCTCCTATAAGCTCCACATCAGTCTTGTGATGCATGTAAGACGATCGATCAGCTCGTTCCTGTAGACTGCAGTTTGCATCAGAGAAGGTGAAAAAGGAGCCGGGAACTACTACGGGCTTGTCCTCTGCTTCCCCTCCTACAACGGTGACCTCGGGCAGTGGAACACGATCCCCAGCTCCTACAACACCGACCCCACCTTCTACTGCATCGACCCATGGATCCCAGATGCAGGGTGATCTTCAGAAGGACCGAACCCCCAATAAAAGATCTAATCTACCTGACCCCTTCATGCATCCCTATCCAGGAGTTGATGTTCAAGCTCGACCTACTCCGGGCTACCGTGCACGCCCAGCAGGAGCAGATCGTGAAGCTACGCACGGCGAACAATGAGCAGGACTAAGCTTAAGGTGAGTTGAGCAGCCGAACACACATGATATGATGCTTGCTTTGTGCATATGTGTCTGTGTTTTCAAACACAAGCACGATGGATCATAATTCTTTACAGATGTGGAAAGCCAAGCTGCAGGAAGCCCAGCAGCCAGTCCCGGATGCGCAGCAGCCAGTCGTGAATGCTCGGCAGCAGCCTGTGCCGAGCGAGAAGGAACTTCAAGAGCCGGGTGTGGAGGTACTGAAAAGCCCCAGCGCCCGAGGTTCAAAGCGACCCCACCCACCTACACCCGTGAAGCCTTTGCAAGCAGCCCAGAAGAAGGCCCCGAGTGAGCAGGACGAAGATGATGAGGACGAACCCCCCAAGGTCATGAGTTTCTCGAGCATGACAAAGCTTGAGAAGGAGAAAGTGAGAAGGATCGTCACGCCAAAGAAGGGGTCGGGGAACCTGGAGGTGCCCGAAAACATCTTCGAGATGTGGAAGGACGCCGGAAAGGGGCGGGACAATTTGTTCCGTATGTGGGCGAAATCTGGCGGTGTGAAGGCAAGGGCCCAAAGACTTTAGGAGAGATCGATGTCGTTCTGTGTCGTCACAGGAGTTGTGTTACGGTATCATGCCCGAGGCTGTGTTCATGGAATCCCTCACGATCATTTCAAAATCGGAGCGCAGAAAGAAGCTCGAAGTCAAGGGTGGCTTCTACAGCAAAGACGACATGAAGAACGAGCTGGGCTATGCCCAGACACACAGCAGCATAAAGTCTGTCCTGCATGAATCATTCAGGTCTCGGTCCCGGGATCTGTGTCATATCGTATCATGGTATACACGCATGCAGCGTGGATCCTATTTGCAGGCATTTTAGGGTCAGCTACATTGATAGGCCCCTGAGTCCGTGTGTGTTGTGTATAGGGAAATTATCATTGTCTACTGTGTGCGGTTTTCGATACACGTGTTAGGGTTGCTGTGGCCTTACAATGCAAACCATACGTGTCCTGATGCCTGCACGCCTGTGCGACTCCCTCACCAAATTTGCTTAAGGACCTGTGAGTACGATGAGGACACGCTCGAGTACTGGGTGAACATCAGGACCACTGGAACTTTGACCAAGGAAGATGTGGAGTCCATGCAACAGCAGCAAACCTACAGTGGCGAGGGAGGGGATGACTTGTCGTTTACGCCGAAGGTTGCTCTTGATGGTTTTGCCTTTTCGGATGATGATGACATGATCCATACCTCCAGCCACGACAAAGAGGGTGATCAGCACAAGAGTGCCCCGGGGACTGCATATTCATGTTACGGCTAAGAAGCTTACCTGGCTTGCTGCAATCCAAGCTAGTGACCATAATGGCTGTAGCTAAAGGGCTGGTGGATTTCATCTAAGGCTGCTTCGCAAATGACAGAGTACATGAAGCAAGTGCTCAAAGCGAAGAACTCCTTGGAGTCTTGTGTGGACAAGATGCGTATTGCATTGGCTGGGGAAGCCAAGGGGAATCAGTGGCTAGCCTAATATTCATGCATGCATGCTAATATTCAGCTTAGGTCCTACCATGTCCAATATGTATACAGGTCTGCTTGCTGTGTTCCCGAGAATGAACCGGCCTATGAGGCCACTCAAAAAGATGGAGGCGATGGTCAAGGATTTTGATATGTTGTACGAAGAAATGGCGGAGGCGAAGGCGGAAGGCAGCACGACTGGCTACGGTGAGAAGCCATCCGACTGCACATTCACGGTTGTGTGGGTCTCGTGTCTGTTGCACCTGTACTCTATACCATGCAAAAATAAACAGCATCCCATATACAATCTGTTTGTATGAAACCCTAAACCCGTCGACCCAATTACTATTGCTGCATAAGCTGGGATTGACTGAGGCTACAAGCCGAGTGCAAGGCCTTCTATGCCCGGGCTCAGAAGCTGAAACTTGGCTCAAGCAATGTGATCATTCGCATAAAATCATCCCCGGATATTGCACCCGATGTCTTGCCTTGAACCGGTTCCCTCATTTACCCTTCTTAGCGACACTCTCCCGAGGATGGCGAAATCTTGTGCCTTGGAGGCGGCCAACAAGCTCCAGCCCCAGTGGGATTCCTGAGATTTTTATGGGTTAGCAAGGGCCGTGTGGGACTTTTCATAGAGAATGCCTTGGCTGCGTCATTTGAATAGAGATCTGTAAGTACGGGGCAGAGAGAGAGAGAGAGAGAAGAGAGAGAGAAGAGAGAGAGAGAGAGAGAGAGAGAGAGAGAGAGAGAGAGAGAGAGAAGAGAGAGAGAGAGAGGGAGAGGGAGAGGGAGAGGGAGAGGGAGAGGGAGCGGGGGGGAGAGAGAGAGAGAGAGCACAAGAGCGAGAGCAAGAGAGAGAGAGAGAGAGAGAGCAAGAGAGCAACAGAGGGAGAGAGAGAGAGAGAGAGGCAGAGTGAGAAAGGGCAGAGAGAGACTCCCAAGCGAATCAGGCCTACGCGTTCCAGCCTCCCTTGCAACCCAACCCCAACCACAACCTCTAAACTCGCTAACCCTAAACCCACGAATCCAAAGCCCAAAACCCAAAGCCTTAAACCCAATACCCTGAACCCCTATAAACCCTAAACAAAACCCATAGCAGCCTTGGAAGGTCCAAGGTCCATTGTTGAATTACCCAGCGACTCCAAAACCCCGTAATTATAAGGAATATACTCCTTAAATTATAATGCCTATTTGGGTTCCTATCATGATATTCCATATAATGAAGGGGTTTTGGAGTTTCTGGGTCCCTATAAACCCTATATAAACCCTAATGAAATAAGGGGCTCTTTAGTCGCTGGGAAGGCGCAAGCGTATGGTTGAGGCTCGAGGTTGAGGGTGTAGGGTTTATAGGGTTTAGGGTTTATATAGAGTTTATAGGGGCATCATTCCTTCCGGCAGACATCCCGATCAGCTCTGAAGTTGATTTTTTCTTTAAGGTTCAGGGGTTTAGGGTATATAGGGCTTATATAGGGTTTAGCGTATATAGGGTTTAGTTCTGGAGTGTAGGTTTCCTCTCCCTCCCTCCCTCCCTCGCTCTCTCCCCTCTCTCTCTCTCTCTGTCTCTCTCTCTCTCTCTATCTGTCCGTCTCCCTCTCTCGCTCGGTCTCTTGCTCTCACTGTCGTGCTCCTTTCCCGTCGAGCCCTCACCCCAACATAAACTAAGTCCGGGTCGAAGATTTTGGGAAGAGGATTCATATAAGTACGATTAATCGCAAACCAGGTTGCCAGCTGCTTTCCGTTTCCAAAAACTCTACATTCCGGTATAATTATAATTACCCATATCGATCGTTACTGTTCTGTAAAACCAAACTCTCCGAAGCTTGTAGCCGACAGGTCTGCGATCACCAGGGCGCGAAAGGCCGCGAAGAAGGAGCAGCCAGAGTGATGATTCGACCTCGGCGGACAGAGTGGACCCTGGGGTTTTCATTTTGATTTTGGATCGAGCTTTTGTGCTACAGTAGCAGAGAAGCTTCGGCAGTCAATCCATCTGTTGGTGGGATGCCATGAGTATGATCACTCCTATATAGATACTATTCCTGTTCATGTGGGCAAGTGTGTGTGGCCTTACCTTAGTAGGGGATATAGGCATAGTGTGACATAACTGAAGGTTTTGTTTGCAAAGGTGTGATGCACTACTGTAGCTGGCATATGTTGCATCTGTGGAAGCCAGCGCCCCGCAGGATGCACGGCAGGGTCCAACCGTTTCACGTAGAGGGTTTGAAATTAGGCTTGTGTTCAAGGTTTCCGCAGCCTGTGCGATGGAGAGTTCGTTAAGATGTTAAGCAACTTTGAAAGCGATGAGCTATGCTGGGATGATTTGTCGAGTCTAAGTGCATAAATTCCTGCAAAGCTGTGGCTGCTGAGACTATCTAGATGCAGCTGCCTGACTGCATACGTGCATACTTCTCTATAGGCCTCGACTTCGTTGGATCACAACGCACCGCGGGCACACGTTCGAGAGCACTGAGCGAACAATGCAGCTTCGATGTGCGAAATGACATGGCTTGGGCCGGGGGGGGGGCTCTAATCCAACATAGACCTAGGCAGCTCGAGAACCTAGTCAATGGGCAATTGCAGGTTTCCAGAGTCATCCTCGAATCTGGATATATAGGGCTAAATTTGATAGATTATAGAGGTAAATTCTTCCCAAATTCCAATCGAAGGGGTCGAAAGCCTCTGAGCTCCATGAAACTATAGTTAATATCATCCGAAAACCTAACCCCCCCAAACCACGTCAACATTCGTTAAACGGGCGTCATACTCCCATTGAGAGCTGTCCTGACTTTCAACGAATGTAGCTCCGCCAATTCGCCTTGTTACGAAACCTTTGTAAACTGCCGAACACTGTGCTCCTATGTCGATCCCCATGCAACTGCAACACCGTGTCAGGCAGCTACGATGCTCCCAACATCAGTGAGACAGTCCTCCTGATCGCTGTGAAATATGGCAAAGGGGCCGGGGCCCCAGCTTTGAATGATCCACCCGAAGAAGACATTGAAGTGCATCCTTTGCATGTGCTGGCAGCTGCTCGCAGTGCACATCCGAGGTAGTCTGTTTAGGTCTG
This sequence comes from Symbiodinium sp. clade A Y106, assembly GCA_003297005.1. Taxonomy (NCBI): domain Eukaryota; class Dinophyceae; order Suessiales; family Symbiodiniaceae; genus Symbiodinium; species Symbiodinium sp. clade A. Next base: position 125,909 of record BGNK01001443.1, on the reverse strand, counting down.
ATAATCGCATGCTTTATATGCATGTCTCGATCGAAGACATAAGCTAGCTGTACGCAGCACAATTGTTGAAGAAACAGAAGTCTGCAAACATCCGTGTTCCGTGTCTGCTAATGGCGACTGAGTCGAGATCAAAACTTGACATCTTCCCATGGACGGATTCCGAAGACGACGACATGCAAACACGTCAGTCAGACATCGACATGGCTTCCCCTACTTCGATGACTTCTGCAAGCACTCAGCTTCCTGAGTCTCCCGCTTCCCCGTCGATCCCAAGTATGGGCCTGGGCATGGATGAGAGGTTGATTTCCGAAACCGCAGTTGCTTCGAAGATTCTTTGGCATTGTGTGACGGTCATCAATGCAGTGCGGGAGGAGCTTGGGGGCAAGTCACTTTGTGTGTTCAAGATTGGCTTGACATCCGATCCATTTGAGCGCAGGGCAAGCTATCTGCAACAGAACTTCAAATCCTTCGTTGTGCTACACAAGGTTTCGAAGGCAGAGCTGCTAGGGATGATGGAGATGCTTGAAGCTGCACTCATAGCGGAATTCCATGACAATCAACGCTGCTGCGGAAACAGACAACTGGGTGGAGAGAGTATGCGCAGGAAAGATTTTGTGCCTAGGTTCCCGCCGCCGTACTATGCATATTGTGCAGCCACATGTGCTGCCCAGCGCGAGCCTATCCTAGGTTGACGTCGGCTTTAAAGGCCCAGGTCGATTCCGAATTTTACTTGTTGGCTGTGTGACTTCACGCAGCGCCAAGCTGGGATTTCCAATCGTGCTTATGCCGTGCATAAACAAAACAAGGGCCCGAGTGCATGACAATCCTGCTGCTGTCTCATGCTCTTCAGCCGATGTACTCTTGCATACATGTGCGCGAGTCTGCCAATCTATGTCTGCATGCGTGTATATATAACTTACATGCAGACTTTGCTCGGCCAAGGTCCCGGCGAAAGATCTGGTCATCGATGCACAGGCAGCCGCGAAGCGAGATCCTTGCCCGGTGTTGCAAAAGATTTCCAAGGTGCAGCTTTCTAATGCCGATGCTCCCTTGTATCAGCTGCTGCAGGGAAATGGTTTGGGTTTCCCGATCGACTTTAGTTGGACAAAGGCTGGCAATGTGGAAAGGTACCCTTTTTTCAGCCCGAAGGCTCTGGTCAAATCTTTGAATGAAGAAGGCTTCTTACATCGAGTTTTGGGGGTGCCCGTGCACTTGGCAAGCGAAGCTCTTGATTTGTTTTGGCAGAAGTTTCGAGCACTTCACCCGCGACACCAAGTTTTCCATAGCACTGGGCCTGGGACTATAGACTTTCAGAAGCTGATCCCCTACTACTTGCATGGGGACGGAGGCAGAGGGTTCAAAAAGGATCCTATCGAGATCTTAACAATGTTTCCAGCCCTTGGTGCTGGGACCCGGAAGAAGCCTATGGACTTGAGTTCAAAGCGACCGTTGCAAACTGAAATCGAGCTCGGCATCAATCTGCAAGGGCACTCGGGGGCTACACGGTTCATGTTTTCTGTTGTGAGTAGCTTGGTGGCTAACCCGGACGCTCCACGTCAGCTAGAAATGCATACGTAGCTTGTGTTGCTTAAATCTGCTAACGTTACGCATGTGTCCAGAATCGCCAACGTGCCCCGTGATCTGCGTGATTTGTGTCCGCTGGGCTTATATGTATATATATATACATATATTAATATATGTATATATATATATAGTATTATATTAATATATATAATATATATGATCCAGCATGTACGGCACATATACGTGTAGTATGTAGCTAGCTTAGATGGCATGCACGAGTGTCGTGCACGTGACGGGACAAGAAAAAACAACAGGATTCATGGGTCCTAAACTCCCATCGAGGACC
>BGNK01001443.1:105686-123977 GCA_003297005.1 Symbiodinium sp. clade A Y106 | reverse complement strand
AGGGTTGGTTTCCTGGGCCCCCGGGGTTAAATAATGGTTATTTCAATATATTATAGTCGTTATATATTGCTAGTACGTACCCCATAATATATCGAAACGTACCGGTGTACGGTAAAGTGCTTTATACCCTTAAATCATGCAATAATTATAATAACGGTACACTAGTGTGACGACTCGTCCTGGCCTGCTGTGGCTAGCTTAATTGCTTTTTCGATCCTACCTCTACCCAAATATAGATATACTGCCCTGATCTATATATAATTTAATACCCTCGTGTACCCTAAAATTTGTACGTACATGTGACTACGGAATGGATACCGTTGGTACACGTTTCACTACATGGCCTGTGTGCTGGATATACGACCCGATGCATGCGCCGGCGAATTTTCGAAGCCGAACGCCCGAGCCCTAATACGTACGACACCGATGTGAACACGTTATACATTTTATGCAACGTAAGATATGCATGCTATATNGTACGACACCGATGTGAACACGTTATACATTTTATGCAACGTAAGATATGCATGCTATATAGCCAGGGCGGGCTGGTGCAGCCGGCGCTAGCACTGGCAGCCGTGGCCCTGTGGAACGTTCCCGATCACCTCAACATATCTCGCCGATACCGGCGACAACCCTTGCGAGCTCGAGTGCAGCTGCCGGCACTGGCGGTACTGGTGATCTGGATATCCCTCCGGAGGATGCAGCATGGTCTCTGAGAGGTGCAGCTGTGGTCTTGCATGCTCCTGCTTTCAAATTTGACTGTGCATTGCAAGCACTTGCACACATATTCGAAGCCTCTAGTTTTTGGCTCAGCACATACGCTGCTGTACGCTTTGCCTGTGCAAGTGCAGCTGGGCGTATATATGTATGATATCACAGACCCATGCAGGGTACGGGGTACACATGACATGCATGCCGGTTTGGATTTTAAGGTCGAGTTCGTCGGTGCATGATGGCACCGGCACCGGCATCTCCAGTCTTGTCTCGATCCTTGCAACGCATTNCACTAGAATCCCAATAATATTCGAACCTCGATTCAATATGTCGATGCAATCCGCAGGACACTTTGAACACTTTGCTGACGGAAGGGAGCCGGAGCCGCTTGGAAGAGCTCCGGAAGTTCAAGGCTGACATGTTAATACTCAGGTGTTCGGGGGAGTAAGACATAATTGTCCCTGCTGGCTATCGCAGGGAACTTCGAAGACCCTGCTGGAGATTGTGCCTGCCGGCATATGTTCGCCAGAGATGGTGCTCGGCACTACGCAAGATTACCGTGTGTGACATGTGTGCAGCATGTGATGACTCGAATTTTATGTGCTGCCTAGATGGAACGGCATTTCCATTTTTTTGCTGGCTATTATGGGACTTTCGGATCGCAACTGCCAGTGATTTCTNGTGTGACATGTGTGCAGCATGTGATGACTCGAATTTTATGTGCTGCCTAGATGGAACGGCATTTCCATTTTTTTGCTGGCTATTATGGGACTTTCGGATCGCAACTGCCAGTGATTTCTATGCACCAGGACAGCCATGTAGCTCGAGTGTGTGTGTGTGTGTGTGTGTGCTGGGTGAAGAGCTAATTAATAGGCAGATGCCGATCAACTCAAAATTAGGAATAATAGAAACATGAATAGTATTATAATGGTTAACAATAATAATACCAAGCAGCTNGTGTGTGTGTGTGCTGGGTGAAGAGCTAATTAATAGGCAGATGCCGATCAACTCAAAATTAGGAATAATAGAAACATGAATAGTATTATAATGGTTAACAATAATAATACCAAGCAGCTACTGCGTATAAGTAAGGCAGTCAAATAACAATAATAAGAATAGAAATAAAAAAAGATACACAAGTAAATACAATATTACTACTCGATCCCTGCAGGAGATAATTATGTCACTCGCAAAGCGATATGGACTTTTTCCGGACAACATTCGTCGAAAAGTTCTGCGAGTGGCTTGGGTTATAGTTCATACTTCATATATGTAGATATATTTCATTTTATTTACATTTCGGGCTGCATATGATTATGAGGAATGGGCGGCATCGGAAGCCGCCACCATACGCGGGGCGGCGGCCTACGGACTGTCGCTTGCGAAGCGCTCAGCCGGTGCCAGGATCGGATTGGGTACTTTCAACATAAAATGCAGATTTCAATTCAGCAGAGCTTCGGAACATAGTTTGGATCGGTTTAATGAAAGTATGCAGGCCATTGTAGATGTCAAGGTTTACATAATAATATGTTTCTTGTTGCTGGTGCTCGGAACTTCAACAAAAACTCTCTGGGGTTGGGGGGTTCGGCTTCAAGGGCTTAGGCTTAGGCTCAAATTTGGTGGCTTGCACACTTGTTCCCATTTCATTGCAAGACTATTTATATTGTACATATGAATAGCTCGGCCGGTGAACACTAGTTCGAACTCCAATCATATATTAACACACACATTATGCACATATTGTAGTATACACTGAAAATTAGTTATATTTCTATTTTGAAATATATTGCTACACATTAAATTTGTTATATTGGGTCTCGAACCAATTTTAACTTCCCGCAAGGACCAACAAGATGCAGGCTTTGAAAGCCATCATCAGGGATACCATCAAGCAGATGGAGTCGACCGAAGGCAGGCTCATATTGTATGACGTGCATTGCTTTGGGGTTCGAAGCTTAGGGCTTGGGGATTTAGGGTCTAGGTTTATAGGTTTAGGGGTTTAGGGTCGGTTTAGGGTTTACAGGTGTAGTAAGGCTTAGGGATTTAGGGTCTAGATTTAGGGGTTTAGGGTCGTTTAGGTTTACAGGTTTAGGGGTTTAGGGTTTAATTCAGGGTTTAGGGGTTAGGGTTTCGGGGTTNTCGTTTAGGTTTACAGGTTTAGGGGTTTAGGGTTTAATTCAGGGTTTAGGGGTTAGGGTTTCGGGGTTTAGGGTTTAGGTGTGGCTCTAGAATTTTGGAGATTTAGGGATCTAGGGTTTGGGGGTTTGAAGTTTAATTCAGGGTCTAGGGGTTAGGGTTTCGGGGTTTAGGGTTTAGGTGTGGCTCTAGAATTTTGGAGATTTAAGGATCTAGGGTTTAGGGGTTTAGGGTTTTATTTAGAGGTTAAANACAGGTGTAGTAAGGCTTAGGGATTTAGGGTCTAGATTTAGGGGTTTAGGGTCGTTTAGGTTTACAGGTTTAGGGGTTTAGGGTTTAATTCAGGGTTTAGGGGTTAGGGTTTCGGGGTTCAGGGTTTAGGTGTGGCTCTAGAATTTTGGAGATTTAGGGATCTAGGGTTTAGGGGTTTAGAGTTTAATTCAGGGTCTAGGGGTTAGGGTTTCGGGGTTTAGGGTTTAGGTGTGGCTCTAGAATTTTGGAGATTTAAGGATCTAGGGTTTAGGGGTTTAGGGTTTTATTTAGAGGTTAAAGATAATCAAGAGAATAGGCCACAATTTTATGACGTACAGCATGTAATAAGCTAGCTCTTAAGCTACATACTGCAGGCTCGCCGACAGATCCCGATGCGAGCATCGATGCTGCATTGAAGCTGGTGGCTCAGGACCAGGAATGCCTCCCCGAGTCACTGCAGGTGGGATTCTATCCGTGGGGCCCATGTTAAATCCTGTTGTATCATCAATATACTAGTGACATGTTCAGGGATCCGATGCCGAGCTCGAGATGGATTTGGGCTCTGGGGTCGCGAGTCTGCATAAATTACATGCTTTGCACGCCGTGCATTTTCGAAGGCTAGGTACTGTACGTGTGTGAGCTTATCAGTGCGAAAACAAATCCCGAAGTATCCTTAAACCAGCCCAGGAAATTGATTTGTCTTCACAGCCACCAGCCTCTGCTATGTGCACGCCAGTGAAGATGACGCCAAGCACTTCCTTTGTGACGCCACCCCCCAAGGACCTACGTATAAAAACCATAAAGACACGATCATTATAATAAGCAGGTAGCAGAATTCTTATCCCCGATGTTGTAAGGAGATCTGTTCCACACCGGTGCCGGACTCGATCCCCAAAGAGCTCATGGACCCCGCCCTCCTCAACACAGTGCCTTGCCTTACGTCTAATATNCAGAATTCTTATCCCCGATGTTGTAAGGAGATCTGTTCCACACCGGTGCCGGACTCGATCCCCAAAGAGCTCATGGACCCCGCCCTCCTCAACACAGTGCCTTGCCTTACGTCTAATATACACACTATACAAAGCCCATCCACAAGTCTGATCATCAGGTCTTCGCCGACAACATGGAGACACAAGCTTTCGACATGGATGCAATGTGCCAGCTGGTGCAGCAGGGTTTNGTCTAATATACACACTATACAAAGCCCATCCACAAGTCTGATCATCAGGTCTTCGCCGACAACATGGAGACACAAGCTTTCGACATGGATGCAATGTGCCAGCTGGTGCAGCAGGGTTTCCAGAACAATGTTGCAGTCGAAGGCACTGATTTGCCGGTGGCAGCAGCAGCAGAGCCGGCGGTGTTGTCGGCAGAGGAGAAGCGGCAAGCTGCCCAGGCGAGCCGCAGTATAAGCGCGGAGTTTTACCTTAGATCGATAGAGAGAAAGTTGACATACGAACCGGGGAATCGTTTTAGGCTTTAGGGTTTATAGGGGTTACAGGGCTCAGGAGTTTCAAAGGTTTAGGATCCGGATTCAGGCTCTTTGGTTTTAAATTTAACCTCTCTGGATCAAAATGATTTGGAGGACTGAAGTATAGTGTTTGCAGTTCGCTATGCATCCCCGGGTTTGTGTACTGGCACTTGAGGTATTGGGGTTTCGATACCAGTGTCGATGTAGATGTAGACCAAAGGTGGCTCATATCCCTATCCCTATATACATACATATNCTCCCTCCCTCCCTCCCTCTCTCTGGGTCTACTTCGAGATCTCTTTCTCTCTCCTCTCTCTGGGTGCATGCCTGGCCGAGGCTATGTTTGTAAATTATTCGAAGGATGTACACATCCCCCGACCCTCCAAGTAAGTCCCACACGAGGCCCAAACCCCGAAGCCCTTTTATAACTAGCAGCCCTAAACTCTAAACCCCTCAACCCTAAACCCTAACCCCNCATCCCCCGACCCTCCAAGTAAGTCCCACACGAGGCCCAAACCCCGAAGCCCTTTTATAACTAGCAGCCCTAAACTCTAAACCCCTCAACCCTAAACCCTAACCCCAAACTTCTTAAAAGCCCTAAACCCTAAACCCCTAAACTCCTAAGCCCTTATAAACTTCAAGTCCCGCACCCGATGGTGATACCGAAACAGCACTTCTTTCCGTCACCTCCCAAATCTGATAACTTGGACTGGGCTATAGGCTAAACAAGAGTATATCTGAACAACATGNCGAAGGATGTACACATCCCCCGACCCTCCAAGTAAGTCCCACACGAGGCCCAAACCCCGAAGCCCTTTTATAACTAGCAGCCCTAAACTCTAAACCCCTCAACCCTAAACCCTAACCCCGAACTTCTTAAAACCCCTAAACCCTAAACCCCTAAACTCCTAAGCCCTTATAAATAAACTTCAAGTCCCGCACCCGATGGTGATACCGAAACAGCACTTCTTTCCGTCACCTCCCAAATCNATAAACTTCAAGTCCCGCACCCGATGGTGATACCGAAACAGCACTTCTTTCCGTCACCTCCCAAATCTGATAACTTGGACTGGGCTATAGGCTAAACAAGAGTATATCTGAACAACATGCGAATTCTTGAAAACACACCCGAATCCTACACCCAGCAGGACAGTACAGAGTTGAGAGGAGAGTATGTCTAGTTATATTATTGGTAAACCGAAACCTTAAAGCTTAAGCCAGCAGCCCCAAAGCTGGCCAGGTAACTTTCTAGATCTGGGCATAAATGTTTTATATCGATCGGGACTTCCTATTATGAGATTGGCTATTGCTGCCTTCGATTAATATTTCTGGGGGCAACTCTAGACTTTGCAGATCAAGCTCGGGGAATTCAATAGGGTTCAGAGATATTAGCATAGCACTACTACCCATCACCCCACTCTCAGGAGGCGCGAGGTCCCATCGAGCGGGAGGTAGAGGCCGTGCCCATCGAAAAGCAGCTGCAGCTGCTGTGCGATGGCACAGATTTGGCGAAAGCCCAGCTCAAGGTGCTTCAGAATTCAGATTTGGGGCATAGGCTAATATTAAGTTGCCATCGGTATCCCTGTAGCTATACTAGTTACTAATCAAACCCCTGAAGTTGGCCGAGAATGTTCGACATGCAGCTGCACAAGAGAAAGCCCAGAAGAGTGAGATGAAGGTGCAAAAGAAGATCACAAAGGAGGAGCGGGCGCAGGCCAGGGAGCAAATGAAGCAGCAGAAGGCCGAGCTTAAAGCGGCGGCGAAGGAAGCTGCGAAGCTTGCCAAGGCCGAGGCGAAGGCGGCGAGCAAAAAGGGTTGCAAGGCTTCCAAGGAGCGCGAGCAGCCACAGGCCCCTTCGCCGGATCTCGAAAAGAAGCCCAGCACGACAAGCGGCTCTGGCAGCGACCACAGTGATGTTTGGGCAACCGCAGTGCCTGGGCTAAGCCTATTTACAATTCTACGTGCACGCTCGCCCAAGTAGCTCTGCAGCTTGCAAGCCTGTGTACGGTGAACGGGTATATAAATATTAGAACACCGAGAATCCAGCTTCGACGGCTACCCAATAACCCCAAGCCCTAAATTCTAAAGCGGGGGCAAAACCCCCATTGCAAAACCCAATAACCTAAGTTTCGATAGCAAAGCCCTGAGCCCTAAACCCTATATAAGCCCTAAACTATTAAATTTCGAGACCAAAGCCCCCAGCTCCTAAGGCCTACCCAATAACCCCAAGCCCCAAATTCTAAAGCGATGGCAAAACCGCCAATGCAAAACCCAATAACTTAAGTTTCGATCGATAGCTAAGCCCCGGGCCCTAACCCCAATAACCCTAAGCCCTAAGACCTAAACTCTGAAATTTCGATACCAAAGCCCCCAGCCCTAAGCGAATAAACCCGTTAAGCCCTAAACTCTAAACTTTCGATGGCAAAGCCCCCAACCCGAAACCCAATAACCAGGGTTTCGATGGCAAAGCCCCATATCCTTAAACCCAGAAACCCTAAGCCCTAAACCCAAAACTTTCGATAGCCACGCCCCCTGATCCAAAATCCAAGGAGGGTGATCTGCTCGCAGCGGGCGTTCCAGTGCCCAAGGACTTCGACGGGACGAAGCACAAGTCCTATGTGCTCAAAGGGCCGGAAGGGACGGGCAGCATCCAGGTGCTGTTGCACGGCTGGGTTTAAATTGTTACTTGGAAATCAACTCCTGTGATTTATCATGGTGCCGATTGTAGAAGAGCTGGTTTGGATCCGAGGTGGTTCAAAGGAGCGATCTACGTATCGGAGTACAAGAACCTGGAGGTGACAAGCATTAATGGCACAAAACACCAATTCGTCAACAACAAGAAGAATGGAGTTCATATAGCCCAGGGCAAGTACGGAGGGTGGGCCACAGCTTTCCACCTGGGGAGGATGGTTGCAGGTTGGTACCCGAGCGACTGAGTATCTTGTCTCCAGCGAATTACAGTCACGTAATCCCTTTGATATATATNCAAGTACGGAGGGTGGGCCACAGCTTTCCACCTGGGGAGGATGGTTGCAGGTTGGTACCCGAGCGACTGAGTATCTTGTCTCCAGCGAATTACAGTCACGTAATCCCTTTGATATATATTTATATAGAGTAGCAGCCCAAAACCCTTAATCGTAGAACGCCTTTATTAGCCAAGGTGAAGTCCGGTGCATCGATGCTGCACACGCATTGACAATTTTGCAGCTCGGCCCCTTATAACTCGTGTTTTGATTTANAGCCCAAAACCCTTAATCGTAGAACGCCTTTATTAGCCAAGGTGAAGTCCGGTGCATCGATGCTGCACACGCATTGACAATTTTGCAGCTCGGCCCCTTATAACTCGTGTTTTGATTTAATCCCGAAACCTCACACCTGGAACCAATCAGCCAAGCCACCGAGATATCCGAGGTATCCTTCTCGATGGTGCGGCTCCTCGGCTTCTGGTGTATCTTGGGTATCTAATTTCCATGCGAAACGGAGAGCTGCTGTTTGTGGTGCCTCACAGGTTGCTCTAATTTCGTGCCTATCTATAGGGTATTATAGGTTAGCCGGCTAGCCGCAAATTTCGGTACTCGTGGGTGCACCGATTCCAAACAGCAGATTAGCTGATTCTTATGTGCTGCTGAGCAGCAGCTCTTGTTTGACGCATTAGCACCGCTAGCGCCGACGAAAGGTTAATGCAGGCACCGGGGACCGAGTGCTACGCGCAGCTCGTGGTTGTGCTTAGCTTCATGTGCATAAACTGCAGATGTTNTCTTGTTTGACGCATTAGCACCGCTAGCGCCGACGAAAGGTTAATGCAGGCACCGGGGACCGAGTGCTACGCGCAGCTCGTGGTTGTGCTTAGCTTCATGTGCATAAACTGCAGATGTTTTTATGCTGGATTCAGCTGCCATCATGGTGTCAATGTATAGGAGCTCCACATGTACATGAGTAAAATACGTACTCTATGCATGCATGTGTGGCCGATATCTCCATCTTGCTCATCTATCTANTATGCTGGATTCAGCTGCCATCATGGTGTCAATGTATAGGAGCTCCACATGTACATGAGTAAAATACGTACTCTATGCATGCATGTGTGGCCGATATCTCCATCTTGCTCATCTATCTAATTAGTACACTAACTAATTGCAATCCGAATACGAGCTCATAGCATATAGTAAATAACTTGCAGAACGTAGTGCATGCACTGAAAGCCATGGCGGNCTAATTAGTACACTAACTAATTGCAATCCGAATACGAGCTCATAGCATATAGTAAATAACTTGCAGAACGTAGTGCATGCACTGAAAGCCATGGCGGGATCTATCGGCGATCCCGTAAGCTTCTCTGCAAACAAAGTGCGGCTGTTACGGCACATGCACGCCCCGGTTTGGTTGACGATGGCTGTGGACTATGTTTTACAAACTTGCATGGCTGCAGGACGATCGATGCAGGGACTTTACATTTTAGACTCAAACCTACACAACATGAGTGTATCTCCAGCTCCATTCGAATGAAGGAGAGCCCCTCAAGAAAACCATGCACGTTTGCGAGATGTTCTCTGGAACTTGCGTCTTGACACGCAAATTCCGTGTCTTGGATGCCTAAAATTAACACGTCGACTTCCTGGCTAGCCCATCACATGAAGGCTATTGGTCATGATATGTTGGAATAACCCAATATAGCCAGCTGAGGTGAATTTGGTGCCGTGGCGTACGGGTACGATATCAGGCTTGACCATATCCGCATGGACATCTTGACCGACGTAGGATTCCTGATGGCAGTGAGAATGGTGCTGCAAACCACTACCTTAGTGCCCCAGCTGTAACTATATAGGGCTTATGGTATGTGCGGTGGATCTGAATTCTTGGGCTTGCATGAGTCGCAATTCCGAGGTATGGTTTGGTGTGCCGTGCTCTTCATGGATTTTCATGTCGTCATTTGCGACGAAACGCTCGGCGACGAATCCGGCCGGCGATTGCACCACGAGCCCGTCGACGCTGGCTGGCAATTGCATTGGACTGCGGACGGCTGCCTTGATATATCTGTGCCTAGTGATGGGCATCGAATTCGTCGACTCTTGGATCCAGTAGATACGGTACCCGGTGCCTACTTCGGTTCCTAACTTGTAAATGCCAATATCCGAGGTGGAACAGCCAGGCTCCTCGAGGCTAGTGGACATGGAGGTCTACCAGCACATTTGGTTAAACCTGGGGGTCAACGTATGGCTTTCGAGGTTGTGCCTTGTCGACAATATTTGACACTCTGCACATCAAGTGGAAGGCTAACGGTTTGATGCAACCGGTAATACCAGCACACACCTTTGTCTACCCGAGATATGTACAAATATGTGGAACTCAACATTAATTGCTCTTCCGACGACGAAACCCAGTTGACGCATCTAAGTCCCATGGGTGCTTGGGGCCATTGGTCGATCAAGCCTACGTGGCTGCTGGGAACCTCGCACCCTGGCTAAGTGTCAGAGATTTATTTGATACGAAACCAAGTGCAAAATCCACATCTATNACCCTACACCCTAAACCTAAATCCCTAAACCAAGTTATACTACTGACATGCCCAACCCCTGCTGCAGGAGATGGATTCTTTACTTCGAGGTGCCATTCTCCAAGAAGGCCAGGAAGAAGCTTACCAAGGCTTCCTCGGGTCACAAGCAGATGTCAAAGGTCTCGTACAAGAATGGTGTGAGAAAAGTGTTTCTAGGATGCACTTGATGCAGGGTTGGAGCCCACGGACCTTTCATGCTAGTGCAACAAGTATGTACTTCATCCGAGTCGTCTAAGGACTGGAGGTCGTGATCTGCAACGTTCGGGAATGTACCCACAACGATTTTGTGAAGAAGTTGTGCTACGACATGCTGCCCATCTGCGAGCTGCTCACTTCAATGATCTTAATCCGAAGTGGTTACTAGGGTTCCCGGCTTATGTTTCTCGGCAGTTGCATGAAACAGACCTAGGTCCCAGCCCAGGCCCCAGCCTAGCACCCAGTACCGCAAAGCCTCACTCTAAAACGCGAAACCATAATTCAACATATAAGCTTCCCACTAGGCGGCTTATATTGGGGGGCCCCCATTTAGGGGTTTCTAATCACTCGACAAAGACCTAATATCTTCAATCGAACAGAACCAGGGGAACCCACTTATATTAGTTCTCAAACTTCATTCGAAGCCACTGATATCGATACGAGCTCGTGGGGGGGTTTCCGGTGTTTGAGGTCTTTTGTGAGTCTAGTTGTTAGTCTATTGCGGTTTTCAATGAACTCTGCAGTTGCACTTGGCCTCCGGCTAAAGTGGGGTGGAAGGGCGTAAGGNTGGGGGGGTTTCCGGTGTTTGAGGTCTTTTGTGAGTCTAGTTGTTAGTCTATTGCGGTTTTCAATGAACTCTGCAGTTGCACTTGGCCTCCGGCTAAAGTGGGGTGGAAGGGCGTAAGGGTATCATAGGTTCGCGAAGTGTTAGGGTCATTCTCCTGACGAGACCGATCCTGCCTCAGGCCCTTGTGGTTCCGAAATCCTAAACTTTAAAATCTCTAAACTCTAAACCCCAAGCCCGGAAACTCTAACCCCAAACCCAAACCCTTAGCCCCTAATTCCTTCAGCCCTAATCACCCAAGCGCGAAGCTGCTTTCAACGCCCGAACCCCATTAAGAAATCCCTTCAANCCCCAAGCCCGGAAACTCTAACCCCAAACCCAAACCCTTAGCCCCTAATTCCTTCAGCCCTAATCACCCAAGCGCGAAGCTGCTTTCAACGCCCGAACCCCATTAAGAAATCCCTTCAAGACCTGAGGATGCCATTGCAGGGCCCACCCCGGACATAAATGCCATGCAGCCGCCAAGAGTTGACGTCATTTGGCCTTGCAGAATTAATGGTGNTTAAGAAATCCCTTCAAGACCTGAGGATGCCATTGCAGGGCCCACCCCGGACATAAATGCCATGCAGCCGCCAAGAGTTGACGTCATTTGGCCTTGCAGAATTAATGGTGATCTACAGCTTCAGCTACTGGCAGTACTGCTCTTGCTACTGCTACTGATGTGAATAGGGGTTAGAGTTGGGTATAGGGAATTGTGGGCTTTTCTGTTGTGGTTTGTACGGCTGTAGGGTTNGCAGTACTGCTCTTGCTACTGCTACTGATGTGAATAGGGGTTAGAGTTGGGTATAGGGAATTGTGGGCTTTTCTGTTGTGGTTTGTACGGCTGTAGGGTTTCGGGTTGTCAGGGCTTAACTTCTTCGGATTTTGAAGGAGGGGGGCTTCAGGCCTTTGTTATATGGTTTGAGGCTTGGGGCTTGCTGGGTTCGGTTGAGGTTGAGGGCTTTGTCCTTCGGGTGTTTAGGCTGGATTTCTTTGCAGGGCTTTTAGTGTCTTCTAGGATTCCATCCCTTGGATCAAATCCCAGCACTGTATAGGGCCAGGCTTTTCGGTCGGACAACGACATCAACAGTAGTGGTAGTAGTCGTCGTCGTGGTGGTGGTAGTACCTAGAAGTAGTAGTACTAGTACTAGCAGTAGTAGTGGTAGTAGTAGTAGTAGNAGGCTTTTCGGTCGGACAACGACATCAACAGTAGTGGTAGTAGTCGTCGTCGTGGTGGTGGTAGTACCTAGAAGTAGTAGTACTAGTACTAGCAGTAGTAGTGGTAGTAGTAGTAGTAGCTACTACTCTCACTACTGTTACTAATATTACTACTATTACTACTATTACTACTATTACTACTATTACTACTGTTACTATTATTACTATTATTACTACTATTACTACTACTACTACTACTACTACCACTACTACTACTACTACTACTACTACTACTACTATTACTACTATTACTACTATTACTACTATTACTACTAGTACTACTATTACCACTATTACTACTATTTCTACTATTGCTACTATTACTATTACTATTATTACTACTATTACTACTATTACTTCTATTACTTCTAGTACTAGTACCACACCCCCAAACCTCCACCAAACCTCCCCCAAGCGCCCCCCCCCGCCTTTCATTCGTATCACGATACGACTGATATCGTTTTGAACCCCCCACGAACCCAGCCTCATCCACCCCACCCATCACCCACCACACCCCAAACCCCCCCCNGCCAGTTGTCGATGGGCTCGAGAATGGTGTTCTGGTACAGAGTATGCAATCGTCGTCGTACACTAGCTAGCACTTCCTAGCCCGCCACCCCACCCCACCCCACCCCTCCAACCCACGCCACACGACCCCAAAAAGGCCCCACAAATCGAAGAGCTTAAGCAACACAGGGACCACCAGAAACGAGCATCATGAGCATCAGCCGGGTTTGGGGCGAAATCAAAGCGAGCATCATGAGCATCAGCCCGGGTTTGCGGCATGGAAAATGGGCGCGGTCAAAGGGGAACTAATTCCAGGTTTCGCGCGGGCCAAACCGGTAGGTTGTTAAGCCCCCCTTCCCTACCCCCCATTCCAACTACTACTACTACTACTACTGCTACCACTGCTACTACTACTACTACTAGTACTACTACTACTGCTACTACTACTACTACTACTGCTGTTACTTCTCCCATGCCCACTCCTGCTCCTACTACTACTACTACTACCACTACTACTGCTGTTTCTATTACTACTACTCAACTAAGTTGTTTTCGTTGGTTTCGGGCCTTTTTCGTTGGACTTCGGCTCTCCGAAACAGCGCATCATAAATTTTACAGCAGTTTATACTATTATATTGTTTCTCTACTACTACTACTACTACTACTACTACTACTCCTGCTGCTGCTGCTGCTACTACTCCTGCTACCATCCCCAGTGAGCACGTTAGCCCATTGCCGCACTGTCATACGCCGGCACGGAGCCGTTTATATAACGCGCCTTGCTCCCCCTCGGTAGGGCTCGTCTTGTCAGCAGCAACTTCATGCGATGGGGTGGGGGTGGGGTGGCTACTACAACTACTGCTGCCTCAACTGCTACTACACTACTACTACTACTACTACTACTACTACTACTACTACTACTACTGCTACTGCTACTGCTACTGCTACTGCTACTGCTACTGCTACTGCTACTATTACTACTATCACCACCACTACTACTACTACTACTACTGCTACTACTGCTACTACTGCTACTACTGCTACTACTACTACTACTACCACCGTTGTCTTAATCGTAGTCGTAGTAGTAGTAGTAGTAGTAGTAGTAGTAGTAGTTGTTGTTGTTGTAGTAGTAGTAGTAGGAGTAGGAGTATAGGAGTAGTTGTAGTAGTAGTAGTAGTAATAGTAGTAGTAGTACGAGTAGTAGTACTAGCAGGAGTAGTAGTCGTAGTAGTTAACGTAGTAGTGGTAGTAGTATACTAGTATATCGTAGTTGTAGTACTAGTAATAGTACGTAGTACTAGANGTAGTAGTAGTAGTAGTAGTAAGTAGTAGTTGTTGTTGTGGTAGTATTACCACTACCACTAGTAGTACTCCAGTAGTGCTAGTGCAGTACTAGTCACACTAGCTTGTAGTAGAAATAGTAGCACTAGTACTTCTAGTAGTACCAATACACTGTACTTCCTGGCCAGATAACATCAATACCTCGAATATAAACCTTACCTCTTACCTAAAGTGTTACTAATCCATTATATATTATGAGCACCAGCTGCTCATAGCCCAGGATCTGTGGCAGGATGACCACTTCCAGAAGAACATCATGGCTTTCCTGAAGCTTGAAGCTAAGAAAGGACGCTGGGTTCCGGATTTGTTTCACACACGGCCAAGTAGGGCCCCATAAGTGGGCTCAGCTGAAGCCCAAA
The DNA here is from genome assembly GCA_003297005.1 of Symbiodinium sp. clade A Y106. Classification (NCBI taxonomy): domain Eukaryota; class Dinophyceae; order Suessiales; family Symbiodiniaceae; genus Symbiodinium; species Symbiodinium sp. clade A. The sequence goes on along the minus strand of BGNK01001443.1, from coordinate 109,620 downwards.
ACCCGATGTAGCCCTACAACAACCCCTCAGCAACCCAGCACTTGGAGGGCTGATGCAAGCAAATCACAATAAACGGCCTCATTTAAGTGTTTGGGTGGATCCTTAACCTTAAAAACCCAATCTGCACTGACCCCGAGCTTGAAAGCTCACAGTTTTGCTTGATCCAATACGGGACCCCAGCGCCGTGAAAAGGCGTGATTCTGCGTGATCGGCCTCCCCGTGATCCGCGTGATCAGCTTTGCTTCTTATTAAGCCAGAAACCACAGAGCGTGATTAGGCGTGATTTCGCGTGATGTGCTTGGGCTTCAGATCTGTCTTTTGTTTTCCAGATCGTAGATTGATCATTGACGAGCCAGCATGGACCGGTTTCCTCCCGAATCCCCTCGTGAAACACACGGATTGGAGGATGCCGCTCGGCATCAGGATCATACGCCAGGTATCATGCACTTTATCAATTTGTTCCACCTATACGTACCGGGCACCTGTACCGAGGTGGCAGCCCAAGCATTGGCGATGGGTGCTCGACGTCGCATGGTAGCGCTGCAGATCCAGCAGCAGGACGAGTGATTTGGATGCGGGACAAATAATTAAATGCGAGATTACCTAATTATATAATTAAGCGAGGAATCTACGTCCGGACCCGGTGGCGTGCTGAAGCGCACGCATGTGTCGTCCGCCACGGCCACCCCTTCTACGAAGACGCCGGACCCGAAGCGACTGGAGGTGATGACGGCTACACCCACCAATCCTTCGAAGAAGCTGTCTTTTCAGGATAGTACCATCTTCGCAAAAATTATGCAAGCCCTGATGTCGGTTCGACCCTTGACCCTAAAGGCTCAACCCTGCCATAACCCCGATATCCCGTAACCCTAATAACTATGTTGGAGCTATAACCAAATACCTTTAATGTTGTATAGCACAGCCGCATTTTAGCAAAGGCAGCTCACCAGCAGCGGCCGCGGGGCGTGCCTTGTCGCTGGAGTCGATGAGTGAGGTGGCTACGCCGGCTACCGTGCAGCAGGAGATGCTGTAAAGCTGAAAATAAGATTCTGGTAGGGGTTTCTTCTGGCCACCTGGCCTTTTGTAGTTAACGGTTAGAAATAAATATACATGGAGGGTGGGGATCGGGGTTGGAATTGCTTCTCGGTAATAATACAATAAATTATCGGGGCTCAGGATAAACCTCACTAGAAACCGTGAACAAACTAGAAACCCTGACCCCAGACCCTGAACCCTGCCCTGCCACACCTCGAACCCTGCAGCAATAATCCTGGGGAATCTACATATCTTGCATTTTAGTAACTGGGTACAAAAAGCCCGTAGCTATATTATTACAATTGTATAGATCAAAGACCTAAACCCCAAACCGTAAACCCTACCTAAACCCTACACCCTATAACCCCTAGACCCTTAAAGCCCTGAGAACTCGGATAAACAATTTTTTGTGACCCCTCGACTCTATCTATATAAGCTAGCTGGCTGTAAATTTTAAAGTGCACCAGCTAGCAGCTAGTGGGGCAGGCCCGTGCTGTTGCCGGGCTGACACGTACTGGAACACTGGACGTGGATGGTGTTGCAGATCTCGAAACCCAGATCGACAACGACGTTGCAATGCTCGAGTCTGGACTCGAAGAGTCTTGGTACGGTACCATGTTATGCATGTTTATATGACATTTATGTGGTTTATGTAATATGCATATATATANCAGATCGACAACGACGTTGCAATGCTCGAGTCTGGACTCGAAGAGTCTTGGTACGGTACCATGTTATGCATGTTTATATGACATTTATGTGGTTTATGTAATATGCATATATATATATATAGTACTATATATTTGCATTTAACTTATATGTGTATCTATATGTATGTATAACCGTATATATGTATTGGTCTACACGTGGGGTAGTATAATATATTTACTCGTACCGATTCGAACTTAAATGCTTTAGGCTATATTATCCGTTAACGTTAACAACATTAAGGCTATGGATGNCCCCAGCAGTGACCCAGCAAGAGGCAGTGGTTTCAGCGCCAGCAGCTCCGGTGACACCGCAAGACCCTACAGCAGCCTTGTCGACCTCAGGAGTTCCGGTGACCCAGCCCGGTACAACACTAGCAGTTCCGGTGACCCAGCAGGAAGCTTCTTCCACAGCTGTAGCCTCTAACGTTCCTACTACGGACACCCAGCAGCAAGGACCCTTGGCCAAAGCAGTTGTGCCCACGACCACGACNCTAGCAGTTCCGGTGACCCAGCAGGAAGCTTCTTCCACAGCTGTAGCCTCTAACGTTCCTACTACGGACACCCAGCAGCAAGGACCCTTGGCCAAAGCAGTTGTGCCCACGACCACGACCGAGACGCAGCAAGGACCCATGACCACAGCGGAAGCAGTTCCTACGCCGCTGACCCAGCAGCAAGGAGCCGTGACCACAGCAGAAGCAGTTCCTACTACGCTGACCCAGCAGGAAGGACAACCCTTGGCCGCAGCGGAAGCAGTTCCTACTACGCTGGCCCAGCAGCAAGGACCTGTGACCACAGCAGAAGCCGTTCCTACTACGCTGACCCAGCAGCAAGGACAACCCTCGGCCGCAGCGGAAGCAGTTCCTACTACGCTGACCCAGCAGCAAGGACCCGTGACCACAGCAGAAGCAGTTCCTACTAAGCTGACCCAGCAGCAAGGACAACCCTTGGCCGCAGCAGAAGCACTTCCTACTACGGTGACCCAGCAGCAAGGGCAACCCTTGGCCACAGCAGAAGCAGTTCCTACTACGGTGGCCCAAGAGCCCACTCCAGCAGTTACCGCGGCCGTTCTGGCCTCCACTCCTGCCGCAGCCGTTGTTCCTACGCAAGGACCTTCACCAGCAGTTCAAGCAGTTCCGGTGCAGCAAGCAACCGCAGTTCCTGCTACGGTGACGCAAGGACCTCCTACCGACCCTGCCCAGGATGCCACGGTAGAAATGCTAGCAAATCGACTACACGACCTGAGCCGAGCACTCTCGAACCCAGACCTGACCCAAAGCTTTACGCGCCAAGCCCTTCTGCAGAGATGCAACACCCCGGACTTTGAAGCTTTGGCAAGGTTGATTTCGAGTTCGCAGCCGCCCGCAACGGACCCAACAGCAGCCCCAGCGGCAGCACCGGTGCCGGTCCCAGCAGTGCAAGGCAAAACCCTGCCTCCTGTACCGACCTGGGCAGCAGCAGCAGCAGGGCAGGCAACACCCACCGAGCCTGTGCATGCCCCCGATATCGATGTTGAAATGCCGCAAGCACCAACGAAGCTGCACCCCTCGCAGGCCCCGCAGACACAACCGCAGCACCCCTTGCAGGCCCCGCAGACGCAGCCGCAGCAGCCCTTGCAGGCCCCGCAGACGCAACCGCAGCAGCCCTTGCAGGCCCCGCAGACGCAACCGCAGCAGCCCTCGAGCTCGCAGGCAACGCAGATGCAGCAGCATGTGCCCACGCGACAGCAGCAATCCGACAAGCAGTTGCCACTCACCGAGCTCGACAAAGCCCGGGCACTTGCTCAGATGTCACAGGAGGAAGTCCAGGCCAGGGGTCTTAGAATGCAGCCCGTATATAGAACATGATGAAGGACATGTATATATATATATATACACATGTATGTAGATATGTTTGTGGTCGATATCGATATCATGACCTCTATAGCCTAGTATACTTGTGCAGGCTGCCGGNATGATGAAGGACATGTATATATATATATATACACATGTATGTAGATATGTTTGTGGTCGATATCGATATCATGACCTCTATAGCCTAGTATACTTGTGCAGGCTGCCGGCCGCAGGCCATCTTACATGCGATTCCTCCGGAGCTTCGAAGGTTTTTCAAATGCATTATGTAAATCTGTAAACTCACATATAAGAAAACCCCTAGACCCTTTAATCTTAAATGCCTTAAACCCTAGAGCC